>DWNA01001252.1:0-15593 GCA_018249835.1 Heliconius besckei | reverse complement strand
CCTGGTTTCTACTTGTTGCACATTCTTAGTAAAGAACCTGATACATTTAGTTTTACTACTATTTAAAAGCAAGTTATTGGCACTAAACCAGTGTAATATCCTAGAAAGAGCATTGTTTACATCGTCAATTTCCAATTGCCGTCTATTAACCTTAAAAACTAAAGATGTATCATCTGCAAACAACACTATTTCACAGATATCTCTCATAAGGTGAGGTAAGTCATTAATGTACAAAAGGAACAAAAACGGACCCAGAATAGAGCCTTGTTGCACCCCCAATGCTACAGGTGACCCGTGTGATAGTTTCCCGTTGACATTTAACTTTTGAATCCTATCACTTAAATAAGAAGTGAGAAGATTCAAAGCAATGCCTCTTATACCATAGTGGTGTATCATCCCGGTACCCCTGAGATACTTATCTCTATATGAGTATTTTATCACAATTAAATTAGCGGTTTGGCCCTGATTGCATTAAAGACAGACAGACAGACAGATAGATAGACAGACAGACAGACAGACAGAGTTACTTTCGAATTTATAATATAGGTATGGATAGGTATGGATAATACTGTTTATAAAGAACCATATTAAATATATCTAACTCATTATGCTTATATATTTGTATATGTGTAAAAATATATGTATGTAAATATTTAAATAGCCATGCCATTCCGTGACGCCAAGGCTAATTTGAGTGTGTGGAATATGTAATTTCGTAATCAAGACCAATTTTTTTGTTATTTAATATCAATAATCCAAATGTATTTAGGTGTTATTAAAAAGACTGTAGGGCTGTCTATCTATAACCTGTCATCAATTGTAACTTTCGATAAGTAAATATCTTTTAATTATAGATAGTAAATACCCTAATGAAGTTTTTTGGAGGCTTTTATTGAAATTAAATAACAAAGAGGCAAAATATTATTTTATGCGAGAGTTTCTTTAAATTATTATTGTAACCAAAGTATCTAAGCCTCATAATAAATTGAGTGGAGTCTGTTTCGGTAGCACTAGGTTTATATTTATGTGATAAGATAATTGAACTCTACAGCTTTTATCTTTTTGACTTGCAAAATTATAAATCAGCTTCACACTGTATCCCGCACACAGCAGGGTAGGCAGAGGGAACCTAGTGTTAAGACACTCCGTCCCGCTCTTTCTGCCGAAATATGGAGGTATTGCGTGTTGAGTGGCAGAACTCAACGCCGCTTACCTCTACTTACAAAATTAGTAGTAAAAATGGTTCGAAACTATTGATTATAAATTTTATAAATATTCATTTTAATATGAAGCTCATATCTATAAAGTAAAAGAACCGCCAAAAAAGTAACGGATAGAAATACGGAGACGTATGTTTCTTTCCTTCAGATATTTACGGATACGAATTCGGAAAAGTTAAATCTAAATTGATAATAATAGTATTAAGGTAATAGATATAATTAAATGACTTGCGTTTGTACTTGTTCCCAATAGAATTTTTTTAACTTTGTTAGGTTTTTTTCTATTTCGTTATTCATCTAGCTATGAATTTTATATTTATATTGTCTTATTTTGTTTATAATAAATATTTTACGTGGGTAATATATGATCTTTTTTATAAAGTGTTCGACAATACGAGAATTTTATTATAAGTTCAAATTGAAAATATTCTTCGTGGGTTCGTGGAGTGAATAATTTTAAATTTTAAATTTTTAGAGATTGCCTAAAGACGGCGTCGGTTTCCGCCACATAACGTTTAGTATCACAAATTTATGGAGAAAGCTCTTGGCTCTAGATTCTCTCTGCCTACCCTGCTGAGGCTAGTCGTAGCAAAGGGGCAAATGCGTGCGACTATATATGCCACAGGTTGTGGGTTTGGGTCCAACTAGAGCAGAGTTCCCTCCCTACTTACCTGATATTGATTTCATGTAAATTTCTAACTTTAGTGTTAAAAACTGAAAGTAGAAACACATGTTTCATTGACATTTATACATTTATGAATTTAATTTAAATTAAAACTACTTAAAATAAAATGTTGTATCTGTTATGTAAAATATACGTAACAATAAATAAACATAATTGTACGGGATGCCGTACGAGTGTTTATAAATAAAACAGTTTTCTATGATAAATCTATATATATAAAATCGAAAGGTCACTCACTCATCACGAAATCTCAGAAACTACATGTGCTAGGGAATTTGCAACATTCGACTTCTAAGGGGTTGTTTTTGGGGTTGAAAGTTTGTATGAAACTTCGTTACTACAAATGCTAGGAGTCTCAAATTTTGCATGGACGTCACTTACAAGACGTAGGTACTGATGGAGACATAAATTAATAATAACATAGTTCACGCAGGCGAAGCCGCGGGCGGGCCGCTAGTATATAATATTAATGCATCTAAAAGAGAAATGAATATAATGCAAAAATGTATTGAGCCACGCGCAGTACTCTTAATGACCGAAAGCGATGAACTGACGTATTATAATTAAAATATTGGAATTGCGTAATTTAGGTCAAATAAAATAAATGCAAGCGAAGCGCTACATGTACGCGCTTGCTCGTACAATAATAAACGTAAATAAATAGGTACTATCAGTGTATGTGTTGAGATCCACTATCATGAACCACTATCATGGATCCCCAAATTTTTTTTTCGCTGACGCAGACCCCTTTGCAGATTGTCATAGACCCCCAGGGGTCGATATAGACCACTTTGGGAATCAGTGAACTAGAGGAACTGAAATATTTAACATTTTCATTTCCTTGCTCTTGTAACTGTTACTGTATATTCGGTGGAAAGTGGAGACAGCAAATGTGTAAATGGGAACAGAGTGTGCTTAACTAGGTCCCCCTTGCCTAACCTACTACCGCATGTAGTATGTAGGATACAGTGTGAAGCGAAAAAAAATATTATATATTATACTTCTTTACATATTAAATAATTATTGTACTATTTAACCTATAGTTACTATGTAACCATATTTTTTCCATTCCTTACAGAAAAAGTTTAACTTGGTTGCGGTATCTGGTGCTACAAATGCCTATAATCCAAGCTATACTGTACCTAATAGCTCTCATACTCTGGGCAGAAGACATGGTGTGTATTTCGATACATTGATATAGTGATAAGATAGCTTTATCGTTTTAGCAAATTAGTAAATGCCGTCAAATATTATGGACCATTTGTGTTACCATTATTGCGTGTAATGGTGACTCATCATATTTGAGCAGTGTTATTTACATAAGAGGAGCGGCTTTACGCTCTATAAGTACAACTTTTTAATTCAAATTTCTGTTTGTCATTAGTTACGCATTTGCCGTTTATTTTTGTAGAACAGATTTTATAATGTTTTTCATTATTCGTCTTTTTTAAAGACGTTATATTCTGGCCAAACCTTCAATAAAAAAACAAGGCAAAGTGCGGTGTTAAAGTCCGCCACGACAGAAAGTGGTGAGCGAGAAGTGTCTTAACACGCTTCTTCTGCCTATTCGATTATATAGAGGATACAGGTGACGCTTATCAAAAGCCGTTAGAACACATCCATAAAAAACTTATTTCTCTTGTTCCAGATGTTATATATAAACAGCTTTACTTACATCCAGCCATTCATAGTGATATCTATTTTGTCTGGCGTTTGGGGTATAATAATGTGTGTGCGCGCCGCTGAGGCTGCAGGCGCCAATCCGAAGCCTAGGTTCCTGGCTCTACAACTTGTCTTACTGATAGTCAAACTGCAATGTGGATTTGCCAAAATATTGCCTGAGATTGTTAGTTTGCCGTGCATTTTGGCGTTGCATCCGTCGGTGTTTGTTCATAGTAAGTATGTTTTTCTCATATAGCATGTTAAGCAGAAATGACTTACAAGACTCTGTGTCGGAATCCAACAGTGCATATAGTCGTAGGAAGAGCGATAAGAGATACAGAGAGAGAGAGAGAGAGAGAGAGTGAGGAAGATAATTCAACCCACCCAGTGGTTATCGAGCGCACCACTATCAAGTCCACAGTCGGCCCATGTCGTACTGCAGTGTATTTCCTATTATTTTTCATATATAATATATAGAAATTTTAATTCAAATCTTCACGTGGCTGTCGTGGTGGCAGTGATACAGAGTGTGGACAGTAAGCACGACGGTTGTAGATTCACACTCGAGGAAATTAATCATTTAATATTTTCGTTTTCCTACTCTGGTAAGTAGACAAAGCGCGGCTTTGAATTCATTCACTTCTGCGTTGCGTGGGAAACGTAGTGTCTTAACACTAGGTTCACTCTGCTTCTACCTTTGCTATAAAGTAGGGTAAATTCAATCAAACTTACTACAGAAGAGAAACTTTAATGCCTATTTCATTATTTTCACAGTGATACAAAATATAATAACGATTTTGGAGATGCCGTTGCTATCGATATGGGCGTGGCGTTTGTATAGCCGACCGCCGGGGAAAGCAATTGACCGGGTCCAACATGTCGTCGTCGCTGTTCTAGACGACAGCCTTAGTTCAATTGATAAAAGTAAATCTATTAAGCGTGAAGATTAATTATAAGAAATATATTATAATGAAACAATTTTAATTATTATTATGTGTAATAAATATTTTTTTATATCACGTGGATATGTTATGCGCGATAGACTAAGTATCTAAGTCTAATTTCAGAAAAATACTTTAATTTCAAGTATGATGTAGTTAGAACGTCTATTTAACGGTAAAGACAATGAAATGTACTTTTTCTTAGTCGTAAGTTAAAAAATATATTTCAAGAAAACTTTCTTTTAAATTGAGAAAACGTATTTTTTTATATAAGTACAAAATGAAGAGTAAAATATTATATTTCAAACTAATGGACCAAAAGGTTTGGATGGAGGATGAAGGTACAGTACGGCCTAAGAGTCGTGTCTCTGTAATTAGAATATTTCTTACTTTTAGTTATTTTCTTCCCAAGTGAACATTGCGCAAAACGTGAAGAACCGTAACAGTTCACCGTATTGCATGTCACCTTAATAATATAATTTAAGGACATTATTGTAAATCGGAAGTCTGTTTTTTCGCAATCATTATTTTAAAGACCAATTTATAGCACATATCAAATAGATTTAAAATATAATTCATTTGACTGATTTTCATATGACTTTGAATTAGAATTATTTATGGACATTTCGAGAAGTAATGTGCACATTTATTGCTAATATCCTTTATCAATTCAATTTTATGTCTAATCTGTACCGTCTTCTATGATGACATTTCTAAAAGGAAAACAACGATTAAAGTTAAAAGTAACCAATGTTTCTAATAAAATGTTATAAAAACCAAGTTTTACGTACTGAATATTTCTAATTAAAAGTTATTCTCAAAGTGTAATTGTGTGATCTGATTTTTTTTAAATTTATATTGTGTCTATGATTGTATCCATGAAATAAAAAAATCATGTACCTGATTTAATTCTACTATGCGAAGTCAATAAAAAATTAAAACATGAAATTATTTATTTCAAATTACCCACATAAGTACGAGAAGTAATAGAAAATTATTTAATTAACCATTTTGAACATCCTCGTCTTGTTGCGATATATCAGATGTGTCTTCAGAAGGTGTCCCAGAACGAGAATTTTCTGAACCATAAATATTATGAAGTTCCTCTAACTTATAGTGAATTTTAATTCCTTTAGATGCTGTTTTGTTTACTTTATTAACGAGGGACTTTGTTTGCTCTTCTAATCTCTTTAAGCGAATTTCACGTGCTGCAAATCTAGCTTCATGATCTATGTCTTGTGATGATGAAGGCTCTTCTAAATCTGTCTGTCTTTGCTCAGCTTTTGCATCATCTTGTATCGTCTGTTGATTTCTATTCTGCTCTGTGGACCCATGTTTTAAGTGCAAAGTATCTAATTTTTCAATCATGTCATCTCCAACCTGGAGAGTATTTGATATATTTGAAACCACAGATGAACAACCGCTTTCTAAATTTTCTAATCTTTTATCTTTTAATTGGAGACGTTCATTTTGTTTTCTCACGTTTTTCAGAATTTCAGCAAAATTTACTTCTTTTTGTTCCTCGTCGCCAGATATTACTTTTTCTTTGTTCATCTGAGTTGCTGTTGCTTGTTCAATGTATTCTTCTGTCAAATCAGTGCTGCTTGCTACAACACCAATATTTTTATTTTCACTTGACTGATTTACTAAATTTCTTATCTCTGTACATAAAGAAGATGTAGCGACATTATTATCATAATTTTCTGTAATCGTTTGGTTAAGGCAACAATGAGTACCATTTTCTTTAGGTATTTGAGAATTTTTTAATATTATGTTGCTATGTTCATGTTCTTCATCATTATTAACACTGTTGGTTTCTTCTGTTGTAATATCTATATTTGTCACAGAATCAATATGTGATTCAAGACATTCATCATTGGATGTTTCTGGCGGATTATGTCTAGTAAGTTCAATATTTTCTGTCACTGATTGTTCATCTTTAATCATATCACCAATTTCATCTTCTGTTTCTTCATAACTTTCTATTTTGGGTAGTCTGTCACTACTGCTAGGATCTAAGACGCACTCAGCGCTATCTTGAGTATCTAAAGGAAGATCAGCTATATCCAACATATCACTAGCTGGATCTTCTCTTTCTGCTAAATTAACATCTGTACTAGAATCTATAATAGTCTCAAACGATTTTTTTATCTTTTTCTTACATTTAATTTTAGGCTCAATATATTCACTTTCGTCATTTGATTCTGAATCTGAAGGCCTTTCATCACTGTAACCACTTTCAGCAGAGTTATTTAAGGATGCTTTAGGTTTTAATTTTCTGTTTGAAAATTCAGTACGTAATTTACGCCAATCGTTTTCGGATTGAGTATTTTTCTCACGAGCTTGCTCCCATTTTTCTCGACAGTATTCAAGTTCTTCTTTGAGTTCGTTTAGAAGTTTTCTTTTTTGTTGCAATTCGTACTTAAGTATCTTTTCATGAGTGTGTAACTGATGATGGTGTCTTCGCAGTCTTCCAACAACATGCCATGTTTTACTTAATTCATTTGTGACGAGACAAAGTCTTTTTTCTTGTTCTTCAAGGCGAGATTCTAAGTGTGTGTTTAATTGTTTCATACGGTTCATTTCTTTAATTAAAGTTAACTTTTCTAATATTAAATCCTGAAAATAAATTGAACTACCTTAGAAAAAAAAAGAATAAGTATAATGTACAATTGTTTACTTCTACAAAAAATACACGTGAACCTGGACATGTGCCAACGCTCATAAGCGATAATAATCTATTTATATAACGAATGCAAATTGTTGATCATGAAAATATTTTTATTTTCTTCGTTATTCTGACTCACAATGTTGAGAAATTTATAAATGACTACGTTGCATTAAGTACCCATGACATCATACAATTCCAATAAGTTACTTAAAAATTGCAATGTGCTTATCTGAGAGTATTTAAATTAAGATATAAGCTAATAAATTATAGCGCCAGATATTTGTTTAATGTAATTATTTTTTCTTACCTTAAGTCTGATATATGTTTGACTAACACTTGGCACCAGTACAGGACCAGATTTCGTCTCTACCGACTTATAACAAGTAGTTACTTTTTTAGATGTATCTGTTTCGGCTTCACTTTGATGACTTAGGAGTTCCATAAGCACTCGCCATACCTTCGGTAAATTTTGCACAATTTCCTCTGCTTTGGAAATATCTGTTTATTATATATTTATTCGTTAACTAAATGGTAATACTAGAATTTATATATTTTAAAATTATAAATATAATTATTAATATTATAAATATATATTATTAAATAAAATTATAATTAATTAATGAAATTGCATTACGCTGTATCCCTAATGGGTTAGTTAGAAAACGCTATATAGAAAAACAACATTTTTTTTAGATAGTTCAAGTAGAAACAATACCTGGTTTATTTGAATCATTATCCGTATTTGCCTCCTTGCTATTACATTTATTTTCATCGTTTTCATCGATTTGATTAACAATCTCCAATAATAATTTTGGCAGTTCAGTAGATACTTCATTACAATCTTCTCTTCCAGCCATATGTGTTAATAATCCATGGTTTTCCTCTAATTGATGAACAAGCTTATCCAAATTTTGTTTATTTTGGTAGCCCATGAGTGCTTGTGAAAATAGCTACAAATAATAATTAAGTTAAAATAAAGATATTGCGATTTAAATATTATGAAAATTGGTCTAAAATTTTAAAATGTATTACTATACATTTTACACACACACATATACATATATTTATTGATTACACACCTTATTTATTCCTAACATTTCAGCTTGAAGACGTCGAATTTCTTCTCGATTCGTAGATATGATATTGTTTTTATCTTCTACAGATTCTTCTAAAGTAACAAGTTTCGCTTCCAAGTCATCTACTTTTCTGGTTAGATCTTCAGATCTAAAAACGATTTATATATTTTTTATTTTATTAAGAAAATTTTGATGTTACATACGTACCTAATTAAAAAATGAAAATTTTATATTTGAATTATTTATCCTACATTAATATTAATTATCTTACTTTTTTATTTCAGCCTCTAGAAGTAATTTGTGTTCATCAAGATCTCTTGCCAGTGCTTGTCTGGACACATCAGCTAATCTTGCTCGCTCCTCATATAACCCTCGTAGTGTTCGAATATTTTGTAACTGGCGTTCATACTCTTGCCTTAGATCAGTGGAGAGCATTGTTGTTTCTCTATCCGCAAGAGACTGTTCGATTTCGCTTAATTTGTTTTTTAACTAAAATATAATTTTAATAGTTTTCTATATCGAATAAATACATAGGTATACATTTAACAAGAAATGATTCTTTTCTATTTTAAAGATATTTAATTAATATTATTAAAAGAATTCACTAAAGTACTGTATAAGTTTTACATGCTTACTGTAACAACAGCCGTCGAAATAATGTTTATTATAATTATTAAGAAATAATTGAATAGGGTTCATTTATCATAACAATGCTGGAGATGTCTTGGCTTTCAGTCAAGATTATTTGCCAACAGGGAATACCGGTAGCATGCTGCGACGTATTATAGCGGTCCCTGACCGACGAAGGTACTTGGGATTACAGGTCGTTGCCTTAACAAATATACATAGTGTAATATGTGAAACATAACTAAAGAATAGATTTTTTTCTTAAATATTATTTAGAGTAATTTTATACGATAGAATTAATATTTTAGAATGTAAAATAGATACAATTTTATATAAACAATTATTTGTTTTGCAAGTATTCTATTGTCTTACCTCATTTAATTGTTGTTCACGCAGCTTAATCATTGTCTTACTAACCGAAATTACTTCCTTAAGCGCGTTTACTTGTTTTATAGATTCAGTATTTTGAGCACTTAGGTCCGCGATATCAGTGTACGCTGTTTGCAATGCACTATTAGAACTCGCCAAATCACATCGGAGCTTTATATTACTTGATCTTAATTTTTCAATTTCCTCTCTCATGTGAGAAATAGAGTTAGCGATGTATGATTTTTCATTATTGGAGCGAAGATTTTCTGGCACGTCTATATTATTTTTGATCAATAACTCACGAAGAAGTTGATTGCTTTCGCAAAGTTCAACTTTAGTTTCAGTTTCATTTTGCAAAGCATTTTCTAGTGCTTTTTTCTCAGCTCTATGTCTGCCCAAAATTTCTTTTCGTTGTTCACGTTTCATATCTAATTCTTTTCTAAATTCGTTCATTTCTTCTTCTTTAATCTTAGCACGTGTTTCTGAATCATCACTTAAGGTATCATGAAACTGTTCTTCAATGACAGTTGTATCGTTGTCGTTTAAACAACTGTAGCCTTCCATTGTTTCACTTTCACTAGCAGTGTTAATGTATAAAGTAGAAGCTGTATCCTCTGCCGGAGCACCACTGAGAAAATTTCCCATTTTGGAAGACTTTTATAATTGAAAAACTAATTTTATACACGCATTGACCGATATAGTTTTAATAAGACAAAGGAGTGGCGAAGTCAGATCAGCATTAGTGTGAGGTTAGCGTTCTCAAAATAGAACCCTCGTCAGCTCCAGACGTGTGCTGACGTTCAAAGTATGCGCAGTAATACTGAGCAAAGTTTGTTTCAACTACGAATCTCTGTCAATTATTTATTTTTATCAAGCTATTTCAGTCGTGGGTATCTCTCGGAAAACGCGTTCGATGCAGATCATAAGGCGACCTTGTATTTAAAAATTGTGAAACATTTTCGAATGTTTTATTTTTCCATGATGGAAATGTTTTAATGAAAGCTAGAATATATGTAATTAATCATTTGTAAATATAAAATTACGACTATCCTAATATACGACTACCATTAGGTATTGAAAGTACCTGCAAAAAATAATTATAGCTACTGCGTATATTGTACGTTAAGAGTTGCATGTCACG
Source organism: Heliconius besckei (assembly GCA_018249835.1). Taxonomy (NCBI): domain Eukaryota; kingdom Metazoa; phylum Arthropoda; class Insecta; order Lepidoptera; family Nymphalidae; genus Heliconius; species Heliconius besckei. The sequence continues at coordinate 5,201 of DWNA01001252.1, read as the reverse complement.
TTTCCATTCAATTGCATTTATCTATTTATAGTGTCGTAATTATTCAATAAAATTAGTATTTTCTTTATAGAAGAGATATAGAAGTTGATTTTTTTATTTCTATTTATAAAAACTCTTGGTTCGAATTGAAAAATGATTTTTGTGTTCTATAGTATATTTATTTTGTTCTAAATTTTATTTTCTTCATACTACGTTAATCTACCTACCTCACGTATTAACGAAACGAATACTGTACCTGCCTATTTCACTGTACCTGCGATAAGTTACCTCGGACGTTATACATAAAATTCAGATACCTATATTATATTTCAAAACGGGGACGAAGCCGCAGGTAAGCGTTAGTTATTAATAAAATTATAGTCCAAAAAGGTATATTTTTTATATTATTTAACTAGGTGTTTTATAGAGGCTCGGTGTTTTAAATTTATACGTTTAAAAAGCAAATAAACATTACAAAAGAAAAAAATTAATAAAATTTTAGTAATATTAAATAAAATTTTAGTTATTTAAAATATTCTAATTAAATTTATGGTCTATATTTTGATATGAAACAGATTAAATATGAAAATCTGATATTGGTTACGTCAATAACGTCAACTGCGTTTGTTACGAGGAAATCGCGTCGTGTTCCAAAAATTTTTGGGATTTCCAATTTTATATTTAATGTATTATTTATTAAAAAGAATATTTATGCTCTAGGATTTATTTGCACTATATTTATATGCAGTTGGCAAAACCTTTTAATTCGCAGTTGATGTAAATATTTTCGTTTTGTGTTCCGATTGATTTTTATTTTTTTATTATTTAAACAGTGGCTTATTGATAATAATAGCTGTTAATCACTTTACGCGTGACGTGGCTGTTAACGTAAAATTGAACAAGTAATAATGTGAAATGTGAAATAGATTAAGTTAAATAAGTGATGGATGAAAGCATAAAGAACTCCCCTTGTAAGGTAAAACATTTGGCGATGTCTTAGTAGTCTAGTATAAAATGACTCTCGTGGCAGTTAAACGCATTTTTTTAGTATATTTTCCTCTAACAAATTCTTTTTATTCTCTTCCTACAAATTAAAATTATATACATATATTTATTGATTATTATCAATAGATATCAATAGATATCTTTTAAAATTATTGAATGTAAAACACTTAAACAGTCTTTGTTTTATTATCAATACTAGCTATCTATTCATCAAGGGGATTCTTATTTGTAAGAAACCATTAAACTATTAAACAAATATATTTTATTTATAAGAAAACAATGCTTTATTCAGAAAATAAACAAGTCATTTATATATTTTCATTGAAAAGTAGATTTTATTTTAAAGCTCAATGATTATAGCAGTATGTAGATTTTCATAAGTAGTAACATAGCACTATGCTTGTGTCTTATTTTGTTTGCTCGACTAGTATTTTTATTTTTGTTTATTAATCAGTAGTAATTATAAGTTTATGTTATAATCTACCTACATTAATAGGAATGTAGTGATGGTGGAGCACAGTTGGGTAAGGAAGTGGAGCACTTGCGGGCTCACCTTGCCGAGCGTGATGCACATTTTGTAGCTCTTGAAACAGAATTTTTCAAGTGTTCCTCTAGGGCTAACGATTTAGAAGAACAAATCGGCACTTGGAGAGAGAAGTATGAAAGGTAGGTATCTTTTTAGTTTCACCGTGTTTCCAATATATAGCAGGGAAGGTAGTAATCCCATTAAAAAAAAAACAATTTGCTCATGATTTTATCAATAATTAAATGATTTCAATGGTGAAATTGTATCCTCAGTGTGAAATATGATTTGAAAGTTGTTTAAATCTTCAAATATTACTTATGTATTAGACATTCTGGTATTATAAATTAAAATGTGCAATATTGTATTTGCTTGTGCTCTTATATTGTTAACATATAACTTACATTTGCAATATCTTGAAAATTGAACAAGGTTTGGGAAACAGAGTGTTTTAACACTAGGCAACATCTGCATACCAGGCTATATGTGGGAGGCTAAAAAAAAAAGAAAATTGTTTAGGTATCTTTCAAAATTGGCTAAATATGAAATATATAAATATTATTCAATTTTTTTTACATATTTTAAATTGTATAGAGACCATCTTTACATACAAGTCTGAAAGTAAATACAATGGTTGTCGTTCAATTGTCAATTCAAGGAATGTATTATTTTAATTTCTTAGCTCTGTTAAGATAAAGCGTGGCATTGAGTCCCATAGTGCTATATGGAGAATAACGTGTAAGGATAAGTTATTTCATGAATTTATGTAATGTATACTGTAATGACATTAAATCAACTGAATAAAAATTGAATAAAATCATTAATGAAATTATCTCATTTCAGGTTGTATGATTCACACAAGAGAGTACAAAAATTAAATCAAGTTCTTGAGGAAAAGTTACTGCAAATGGTGGATAAAATGAAAAGTGAGAAGAGTCAATTAACCAAAGACATTGCAACTTTATCTGTGCGATTGGCTGAATCTAAGCACAACTATAGCATGCTACAAAAGGAAAATGTAAGATTTTATTTTAATTTATTATAATAATTTAACATATTATCTTTATGAAAATGATTCACATTTTCATTTCCTTGCTTTGGTAATGAGAGAAAAGGTGGTGTTGATAATAATAAAATTGAAACTTTTTATATTCAAAACAACTCCTAACTCCGTTGATCCAATTGCAGTGTGTATAATGTACTGTATAATAGTCACCTAGTTTAGTTATGCAATTCTTAAACTTTATATATATATTTTATTTTAGGAAAGATATAAAAACGATATGAATTTGGCAATCCAACTACTTCAATGCAAACCTGACAATTTTGTTTCTCAAAAGTTAGACAATGTAAGTGAAAATAAACTACTACTATAATATTTCTGTAGAAAATTCATTAAGATAGCTACTAAACTATGAGAATCTTTTTTCCATTTACAGCTTCCTGTAGACACACAAGCTAGAGTGTCCCAATATGTTATGTCGAAAACACCTAAGGTGGGCAGTTCTAATCACTCAAAAAATGGCAATGATATTGATACTTTTGACGCTAGTGAATACGAATTCAATATATCCGCGTCGCTTATGTCCAAAATACTTGAAGATAGCATCCAAGACTCTGTTACTAAACATTGTGACACTTGTACCTGCTCAAAGTCCCAAAGTAAACCGTTTTCCTATAATGAAAGCTATTACACGACCGCCACCCAAACAATTTTTAGTGGAGACTTTAAAAATTCACTTTGTGCCAACTGTAATGCTGAAATCAAATCTTTGAACTCGGGACTTAGTATTCGGAGCATTTCTCCCACTGGTGTTTCGTTAGTTAACGATAAAAATAACTTATACATACTGCCTCAACCTGAGCCTAAAGACAATATTGATATATTAGATATGAATAAACCAAATAATGTTATAAATGATATGATAAAATCTGAAGACAAAGCCAAATTAGAATCTCAAAATACTAAAGAAGATGATTTCACTGTTAGAAGCAATAGCGTGAATTTGGAGCCGGTACATCATAAACTCTGTGATCGCACAAAAACATCAATATCTAGCAAAAAAAGCAGTATTCATAGCGCGTGTCATGAGGATTTGCTCAAAGATGTAGATAAAAATAAACCAATGATTCCCACTTCGGCAGATAGTGTTTCAATTAGAAAGAATTCTCATAGTTCAATGGGTGGTGTTAGTCGAACATCGTCCATAGCCAAATCGACAGTGAGCACCCATAAATCTAACACTCAAGTGGGTCCCGGACCTAGATTTTGTCATCTACGAATGCAAGCAGGTTCCAAAAACATTTTATTAGATAACGCGGAACCCGATGTGCCACCCGTTTTGTACAGAAGACAGAGTAAATGCAATGAAAACTCTATATTTAAAGACCTCAACGATGACAATTTCATAGATTTAGAAAAGAATGATGATGATATCAAAACTGATATCAAAGATACCATTGTAGTAGAGAGCACTCTGATAGACGTCCACGTTGACAATAATAATAAAGAAGCTAGTCCTACTGTTAAAAACAGTTTGATCAATCCTATTCTTTTAAACGTCTTGTCGTCACCGCTACGACCTCTCAAAACGCATAACTTTTCCAATAATTCCGAAAACAACAACAATAATTCTCTGATAGGAAGTCAGAAAAATGCATCAGAGATTGACAATTTGCTTAATGATTTCAATACAGAAGTTGAAAATGCAGCAGACATTACTAACATAGAATCTGTGAAGAAAGAAGATTTGCCTTCGTCAAATAATCATGATATAAAAATATTTAATTTTGACCGATATGAGCAAAGTAAGGTGACTCAGTTCGCTCGACCACTCAAAAAAATTGACATGTCCCATTTTCATTCATTAGAAAATACGAAAATATCCAAAGATTTTCCACCGACGGGAGATTTAGATAAAAAAACGGACACTTCAAAGACATCCTTGCCAAATATTGTTAACGTTTATCCAAACTTGACACAAACACATTTGAAAGTCAATGAGAATAAAAAGGTTTTTACGAACGAGCAGAGTACGAGCTCACTTTCAAGTGACGACAGTGCGGCGATGTTACAAAAACAACAACTGCTCAGAGTGGCCGAATGGGTTGAAAAGAACTTAGAACAGCAAAACAATCTAAACGACCCTTTAGAAGATGAATGCAACTTCACAAATCGAGCTTCCAGAAGGGATAGCAAAATAAATAGACTCACAGAAACTCTGAATGAGTTAGCATTAAACATGCCGCATCCGGTCACCAAGTATTCCAAATACACGAGAGAGCCAAGAAATAACTGGCCCCATAACAGCGTCAATCAAATTCACGATAAAGTGAAACCGAGCGGTTCAAATGTTAAAATCGTTAACAATATCGTAAAAGAGACGATTTTTCCCGTTGAATGCGGAGACGAAACTGTCACTGAGGTCAATGATAATACTAAAAATTACGCTAACATTGATGTTGGTAAAGAATTAAGGGCCGCGTTGAAAACTAAAGGTGAAAAGGAAATATCGCCTGAAGATTTGGCCAGAATGGAGTATAATGTTAAGACGTTTTTACTTAGTGGACCTTATTGGACGAACCCGGCGCGTGTAGATAGAAGTCGACGTACAAGTAGCAAAACTGAGACTGATGTTTAAATTGCAATTTAATTTACAATTCTATTCGTATACAGACTCGTAGACTCGATCAC
>DWNA01001251.1:0-15594 GCA_018249835.1 Heliconius besckei | reverse complement strand
CGTGACTGTAAACGCGACAGGTTGTGGGTTCGGTCCCCATTGGTGGTAATTAAATATTGAATATTTTTATTTCTTCGCTCTGGAGTCGAGGAAAAGCGCGGCGTTTAGTTCCGCCTCTCAGTCTCTCAATTCTGCCACGATTAGGCGAAAAAGGAGGAATAGAGTGTCTTAATACTAGCCCCTCTGCCTCCATTGATGTGTACGAAATATAGCGTGTAGCTGATTTTAAAGAAATGAAAAGTAAGCCTGTATTTTAAAAGTTTTTTCTTTATGCCGGTGTAATTAGATGCAGAGCGCCATTGGATTCCGTGAGATAACGCGCAATGTTTCTATGGAAATTGTAACATATTTCACGATAATGTATAAGAAATCGGAATTAGATGTAATATTTATTGAAGAAAATGGCTACCAACAAGATTACTTTGATCTTTACTAATTGATTTTTAGTCAGAACAACTCAATTTTGGGTTTCACAACGCTTTTTTCCACTACCGTTTGCTGGCTCATCAATTACTTACTTCTTAGTACTTATAGTGTTATTTAAGTAAATATACGATATTTCGATGGTCGCTAGATAAAGAATCAAAAGTGAAAAAATGTTGAAAAAATCTCATTAAAATTACCCTTCTTAGTAGTTCAAAAAGAAATAAAAATATTAACGATTTTAAAAAAGAAGGCTTCGTGACGTAGCAGCACAAGGATGAGACTGTATCGCGACGAATTTGTATTACATGGAAAAAATACACTGTATAATAAATTTTATATTTTATAGGAATCATGGCGCAAATCTGTTACGTAACCAAAGCCTGGTTTTAAAAATATGACCAAAAATATTGCTTTACATACAAAACTTTCTCTGCAGGATCGACCTTTCAGTTATATAAATAGTAAAGTGGTAAAATCATTATCTTTTAATTAAATTTAAAGACATGTTAAATTATGATCAACAGTTCTTTTTTTTACTACGCAATGTAGGTTTCACCTATTTCAAAACATCATCATGTCCAAGCTTTATAAAACAAATTATTGTAATTAACAATATTTTATATGTATATGAAACCAATGATGATGAATGAGCGTATTGGCGGAGGTACACAAGTGACAGGTGGTGGATTCGATTCCCATTCGAGGATTCAATGAAATATTTAATATTGTCATTACTTCGCTCTGATATCGGGGCAAAGCGCGCACAATTCAGCGGAAAGTGGGGCGGTACAAGCGTGCGACTGTAAATGCGCCAAATTGTGTTTCTACTCGAATAAATTAAGTATTTAATCAATTTATTTCGCTCACTAAAAGTCCCAGATTGTAACAGATAGACAGGCAGCCTGTAAGGCCTTTTAACGCTTTTTTTTAACTACCGAACGCTAAAAATAGGAACAGGGAGCGATAAAATAATTGCAATATTATACAATGGAATTAACTATCGTACCGCAGAAAGTATAATTAAATGAAACCAAATTAACATAAAAGGAAAATAAAAAGTACGTGGTGTGGTGTGGTTCTTTAAATCTGGCGTTCCGAGCGTGCCAGTTGAGCACATATCACTTCGCCAATGTCACGTTGTATGAAGAAGAGAAGAGGTAAATAAAAAGTATATTTTATCTGTCCTTTAATGACAAAAACATTGACAGTTACCAATGGACTTAGATCTTGACACTATTGACAGTGACACTTTCTTTATGTGAGTCAACAGTTCAGGGCTTGGAATCTCATTTTAAATCCAATTTATTTAAATAAGTAGTATAATAATGGCTTATTTAACACAACCAGACTACGTAAAGTATGTCTGTTCGTGCGGGCAACTGAAACCTATCACGAATTTGTACTTCTGTCGACATTGCTTAAAAATCCGTTGCGGCTTCTGCATTTGCCATGAAGTAAGTTTTACTTTAGTAAGGTAATTGCACATTTTTATAAGTGCTCTCATTAAAAATATCACTAATATTTGAAAATATAAATTATTTTGGAGTATATTTAGTATATTATAATTTCTATATATATTACTCCTGTGATATTATATCGTCATGACCCATTTTTCACATTTGAAAAAACTATTGTTAAATTAAAATCTACAGAATATAATTATATATTTCAGGTTGATTCACACTATTGTGCAAATTGTCTCGAAAACATGCCATCATCTGAAGCTAGGTTAAAGAAAAATCGTTGCAGTAGCTGTTTTGACTGTCCAAGTTGTTTCCATACATTATCCACTAGAGCTACGCTAGCACAGCCACGGCAAGACCCAGCTGGAGGGGATGCAAAAGTGGAAAATAAACAGCCTAAGAAAATGTATTATTTGTCATGTTTTAACTGTCGCTGGACTTCTAGAGATGTTGGCATCCCTGATCAGCCTGTTGGTAAGATTGATGAATTGATAGCGCTAAAGAAATATATCTATTTAAATATAATATTATGGTACAGTAATACAGTCCTTAACTGATACAAATTATGATATTTAAATATATTAAACAAATAATATTTAACTACAACTAAATATATACTTTTCTAAATAAATAATTTTTCTAAATAAACAGCCTCTGGAGGTTGGCCTGAAAGCACTAATCCATTTACAACTCGGTTCAATCAACTGTTGGAATACTACAAAGCAATAGCCCAGCAAGAGAAACAAGAGAAACTGGACAGAGAGAGGAAGAAGATTATATTTAGGGGAAAATACATTACACTTACTGTAAGTTTTGTTTTTTAATTTTTATAAGAGTTTTAGATCCATGATGGCATAAAGCAATGGTTGTGGGTAAAAATCCAGCCAATGCATGAAACATGTTCCTTAAAATCTTGATTGTTGGAATAATTTCTATCCCATGTGCATCTCCACCAAATAGGTAATAAGTTAATACCTATTTTCATTTTCCAGGACAAAACAGGTCTAACTGGTGCTATGGCACGTAATATAGCTGGTCTACCGTCAAGTGAGAGTTCTTCATCAGCTATAGCCAACTTTGTGCCGAGCCAGGCAAGTGAGGAGGTTGAGGAACTACCTGAAGATTATCATTTGCAAGAGGTTAATTTAAAACAGAGTGAGTTATACTAATTATAAAATAATTATTTAAGTAAAAAAATAAAAATATATACATATTAACTCACTATTGTTATTTATAAATATTTTCATACAAAAATGAAGTCCCAAGGATATTGCAGAATTCTCTAAAATATTTATTTACTTATTCTACAAACATGTTATACCTGTCTCATGTCTCCAATTGCCCATAGTAACAACAATGGCCCAGCGCCTGGCATCACCGTCGCGCCAACCACGCTCAGTGTCCCGCCTGCACCCCGTGGCTCGTCCGCTCAGCGTTAAACGCAGCCAGCGATGCCGCGCCTGCGACCATAACCTCACCAAGCCGGAGTACAACCCTGGATCTGTTAAGTTCAAAATTGAGTTGCTTGCATAGTGAGTATACTTTATTATATGTGTTACACTGAAGTAAACTGTAGGCCTGTGTCACCGTAGTATTTACAAGTACTAAATTTATACATTTTGCATGCATGCTGTTAGTTTTTGCTATCTTTACCTTTTATCTTTTTACTTACACAGTATATACAATTAATAAACATTAATAAATAACTATTTAGAATATTGCTTAATAATTTTGACTATGCACAAATAAGTTAGATTTAAATTTAAAAACAAATGTCAAACTAATTTATCAAAATTTAAGTTGATTTAATTTAAGCTAAGATAAATGTTCTGCAAACTCCATTAAAAAATATAAAACCATTGTTTTCGCACTTGCAATATCTATACTTAACTAAAACCTTTAAATGAAAGAAGAAAATATCCTTAAAAAACTAAAAATCACATATTGACATTACATATCTTTTATTCTAGCTACCATGTACCAGAAGTAAAAATAATATCATATGAGACAATAAAGCCCGGTGTTACTTCAGCCCTTCTGTTGAAGCTGACAAATCCTACAGTACATGAAATACAAGTGAGGCTATTAAAGCCTGAGGATCTTCCAGAACAGCCTCAAACTGAAGAAGAGGGTCAGACTATTGAGAAGTCATTAGAGAAGTCTCTCAATTTGGAGAAGGTTAGTCAATTTTATGGTAATATGGATGTTAGTTAAACCTGACAAACTCCATTGCGCATGAAATATAAGTGAGGTTGTTAAGACCTCAGGATCTAGAAGAACAGCAAAGTGACAAAGAATATCTGAACATCAAGAAATCTTTGGAGGTTAACTCAGGATTTGACGCCATTATGGCCCAGCCAAGATAGTAATATCGCTTTAGTAAGACAAAGTGTGTTGTTAAATTTCGTAAGTCAAACTTAACACCTTGAGTTTGAGTGAAAAGCGGAGAAAGTAGTGTCTGACGACAATCTCAACTTCAAGACTTTAAAACACTAAATTGCACACATGTGAAAAAAACACTTAATACTATAAAACTTAAAATACAGCATTGGATTGGATTAGTAATAATTGCCTTTCTTTGGTTAATATTTTATAGCTATATATTAATTTGCTTTTTTTATCCTTCAAAGGATATGTCCTGGACAAAAGCGCTGCAGCGCAAGCCCCTGTTGCCGTCCAACACGGCGGTGTGCGCGCCTGACGTCACGCTGACGCTGGCGCAGCGTGACGATGCGGCCGAGTACGACGACGACCCGCAGCAGGATAGTAGCGAGTTAGTATGGATTTTATGTTTGACTTGAAATATATTTTTTGTTTTTTTCTTTCAGTATATATTTAAATAAATTTGTACATATGTTTGCATTTAGATTATGAACTTATACTTAGATATTGAAAAGAGTTTTGTTTTATCCTTCTGATAGACAAGTGAGGAATGGAGTGTCTTAACACTTTCCTTCAAAGGAAAGATCTACCCTGTTGCATGCGGGATACAACGCGAAGCCGAAAAAAAAGAAAGAACAGTATATCATCAAGCTTTCCAATTGAACTTAATAATTGAATTAAATAACCAATTTGAAATAATTTCAGCGTAATCCTCTGGAGGAAATCCAACAAGTTAGCACTCCGACTGAAAGTGCAGACCGATCAAACCGCCGTAGTAGGCGAAGCCGCGCGAGTCGCCCTCTCCCTGCAGTACTCCTTCCGGAACACAGTGGCGCCCTCCTCTACTGCCTCTCAGCGCCGCGATTACACCCTGTATACCACTGTGTTATTGGAACTGGGGAAAATATGTGAAAATATTTGAATAACTTAAAGGAAAAATGCTTTTTTTCTTAGAAAACATAAAAAAATTGAAACCATCCGAGAGACGCGGGTTCCACTATCGTTGTTTTTTTTTTATGGCTTCTATAGAAGTGTTTTTTTTTCTTAAGTGTGAAAGAACACTTTAAAACGTTTAAAATAACTTGAACGAAAATAGGTATGTAAAATGGCAATAACTAGTTGTTTCACATGTTCAAAAATCACTATTATTTCAAATGTCAATAACCTACTGTTCTTTTAGTATGAGTACTGTTTATTCATTAGTCTCATAATCTATATATATAAAAGGACTTGTCCTCACTGACTGAGGTAAGACGCACGCACAGCCGTAACCGCTGATGGTGGAAACGTGAAATTTGGACAGATGTTTACTTTCGTAACCTGGACATCCACTAAGAAGGGATTTTAAAAAAAAATAATCCTAAAGGGGTGAAATAGGAGTTAAAAGTTTATTAAATTGTAAATTCAGACTCTTATAAATATTTAATTGAACACGTGTTTCATGGTTTATTAGAATTTACCCCTAAGGGTGCCAATAAGGGGTTGAAAGTTTGTATGGAAGTCTCTAAATCGCCACTGATTTTCATAAGATTTGAAATTGAGACTCAAATATTTCATTGAACACGTGTTTCATGGTTAATTAGAATTTACCCCTAAGGGTATTATTACCCTATTACCCGTAGGCGAAGTTGCGCGCTTCCGCTAGTTTCATATGAGAATAAATGAGATATTTAGACTACTAGCAAAAACAACATTTTACCAATATTCAATCACTATGTACTACCATGCCCTGGTTGGTAACAGAGGAATAACTGTTACTGCTATTTTTACATTTTTTCATTCTTAATGTAGATTTTTATTTTTTTTGTAGATTACTTATTTATACTTTTTGTTAATAAATTAAAACATTACTTGTTACTTTAACTTTAAGTGTTCACAAATCATAATTTAGCATATTTTACACTACATAAGTATTGTTAAAAAATGTTTAAAAATATTTTGTTTCTCATTACTCAATAAACTACTTAAGAAAATAAGTTTACGAAAATTTCAATTTCATTTTCATTCATCTCGAAAAAACTTAACTGTACAGAAACATGACAAATGTGTAAAATTCGTAAACATTATTAAATTAAGCTTCAAAGATGTACTAAATTAATTTATTTGTTGAAAGATATCGTGAAATAAATTTTAGAATAATTCTTAGCAAGATGTAATATCTTGCTAAGAATTAAAATGCTTCAAACCAATGTCATAGTGTAGAGACATGCACTCTTTCTCTTATATATAAAAAAGATGTATCTGTAGTGGTAAGTAATTTATAAGTACACAAATACTAAAATAAATTTACAAAAACATAAAATACAGTACTTTTATAATCAAATGCTAATGTTTTGTTCTGTTAAAAACTTAATGTAACCACAGCTTTTATAGCAACTGCTAAATAAAGTATTTATTAAACTATTTTTTTTGTTTTCTTTTCGTTTTTATGCATATACTATTGGGAATTGAAATTCCTAGATTTCAAGATCACGCACTACAAGTGGTGTAGTTACAAAGTACTAGCAACATTTGAGAGTAAACACCATGAATGTAGATTCTAAAACCACTCAACAAAATTAATTATTTTCAATTTTACCCTTATAATGTTTTATCGCTAATCAAGTATGGTATTGAGTCCCACCACTAAACACACAATATCCCAGATTAAGACTGAAAGAGAAGAATAGTGTCTTAACACTAAATGCTTACTGCTGCATTGCAATCCTATATTAATGTAATTCATTCATAATCTAAAAAAAATGTGAGTCAGGGTGATTATAAAATTAAATAGTTGTTAAGCAATAACTTAATTTTAGTAATTTATTTATAAATGTAACAAATTATAATATAACAAAAACATAAAGCATCCAGTATTAGTAACAACCCTTAAAAAAAATAGTTTTATTTAACAAGATCTTCTTGAACTTGAGTCTTAGCAGAATAAATAACATCATTTATACCGACACCATCATAACTACTGCCTACCACAGATATAGGCAAATTATGATTTTGTATATATTCTCTTATTTTGTCCACTCGTTCATAATGCCCTATGACATACTGTGGAATACATTTATTTAATATATTTACATTATGTGCTGATACCTCCTCATCTATCTTAAGAATAGATTTTATTTCTTTAATGGCTATATCTAATAGTCTTTCTTTAGTAACATTGCTACCAAATTTCTCTTCAAACCATTTCCCACCTAACATTACTGTTAAAACTGTACCATTTTGATCAGGAATACAACAGGAATCAAACACTACTCCCAATATTGGTGAGTTTTCAATGGGAGGCACTAAAAATCCAAATGCTGGAGTAATAAGCGGTTTTTGTGTAGCAAAATATAAGTTTACAATACCAACTGTCACAAAGGGTATATCATTTAAGAGTTTTGATAGTTCTGGATGTTGTCTCATAACTAATTTGGCCAAAACATGAGATGGAACGGATGAGTAAATATGTGTAGCAGATATGTTTTCACCATTTTCTTTTTTCAGTTTCACCATACTGGAGTCTACAAATTCTATTTCATTGACTTTTGTATTTAAGTGTAAATCAACATTATGTTCTTTTAAATATTGTTTCATAACTGTAGGAAAAGTCTCAAGACCACCCTTTATAGTGTAAACACTCCATTTTTCTTCTTGTGCTTTTTTGGCTAATTCACTTAGTTCCATAGATTGATCAGTCTTATTTTTAAAAAATGATTTCACAACACCTTTGAGCACACCACCATAAAGTTGCTCATATTCAAATAAGTTTTTCATTAGAAATTTTACAGATATCTCTTTTGCATCACCAGCACATATCCCACATATCATTGGTGATACAGCATAATCTGCAATTTCTCTACCAAATCTTCTTTCAACGAAATTATAAATAGAATCATCTTTCATTTCTTTATGAGGCTGTTTTAAGTCATTGAAGGCAGCAAATATAAGTGGCTTAGAAAATGGTTGATTTTTCTGAAAGACACCTTTTAAGCTAGAAGGCAATAAGTGCAGGGTATTGTTTACGTATATCATTCTATTTTTGGCAGCGGGATGGTCAGGTTTGATAGCAGCGATGTGCTCACTAAGGCCTAAATCTTGCATCATATTTAACGTATTAAGGCCGGTTATGCCCTTAGGCCGGATAGTTCTAGGACCTTGTTCAAAAACGTAATCCCTTGTTTTTATAGATTTTATCCATCCTCCACAATAATCAGTCGCCTCCAAAAGAAATAATTTTAAGTTATTGTTTTTATTTATATTGTTTTTCAACAAATAATAACCCGTGGACAGCCCGCCTAATCCACCTCCGAGAATGGCTGCCATGCTTTTTACGTTTCTATTAGATATAATTTTAAAGAATAACCTAAGTATTGTCTGTTTTCATAAGAATCCATACTACAATAACTTTTATACCTTATTGAGATTTTTTGAAAACAAAAACTACTTTGACGTTTGCGCTAATATTTTGTGTACAATTTGTCAAACGTCACTTGTCCCGTTGAATGTTATTACGCGCAAAGATATTAGAACGAAATGCCTACCTATAAGTACATTCTTAATCAACAGGTGGATTTTTTTTTTGGATTTTTGTGGCAACAAAGAGGACAGGAAAAAATAAAGAACAACAAACGAACAAATGTATAATAAATACAACGAAAAAACAAAGTAATAGATATCACTAGATTTTTTTTCTATGTTGTAAGTACTGTTATTTAAAATAGAATTTTGCACGCTTCCTTTGCTACCAAATTTATACTTTTTATATCAACACATGTGTTGTAGGACAGAGTCTAACTGTAAACGCGGTGGTCTTTGGGTGCAATCCCCAATTTTCATTTCCTCGCTTTGGCAGGTGAATTGCGGCTGAGTGTTCCGCCACTCAACACAAAATGTATCGAAAATTCGGTGACAACTTGAGAACGGAGTGTCTTAACACATGGCTCCTTCTGTCTTCCCTGCTATACAAGAAAACTGCGAGGCGACTTTGCTTTTATATGAGATATGTTGTATCTTATAAGGATATATCTCACATAATTGATAGGTTCAAATATATCAATTTCGTTATTCCGAAGCGTGAACACGTTAAATGGGATGAAGGGCCGCAGTTGCGGTGTCGCGCGCAGATAATGAATTTCAATTTCATACCAACTGCACCCACATTGCTGTTTAACACGCGTTCTAAACTTTGTTACTTACGTACTGAAGACCTACAAATTTATGGAAGAGGAAGACTGTATAAATGTAATGATTTAAGATTAATATTAGGTAAAGTAGGTACCTACTATTAATACTTAACTTATGTAAATGTGTCCATTTTTGTGGATATTAGAGATCGGAGCGATCTTTGAGTAGGAAAGAAACAAACACATAAGTTTCAGTTTAAATTTATTTAAAAATGTAATTCAAGCATTCAGTTGTAGACTTTTTTATATAAAAGAATTTCATCTTTTTCTTTCGTCTTCGAGGTCTTTTTAATAGGAAAAGTACCTACATAAGTATACCTAGAATTCACATCCCCGTTAAATATGCGTTACAACCACTGATTCGTGTTGGTGGTAGATTTTTCAAATTACAAGTAAATTCTTGTCTAGCATTATCAACTCTATGGAAGCAATCCTATATAATTCTTGTAAAAGGAGCGAGTTCATCATTTTCATCTTTTCCACCGCTTAGTAAAAATGACCGCAGAACGAACCAAAATCTGTGAGAAAAAATTAAAAGCAGCTGAGCTAAAACTGAACAAGATTTTAAATAAAATCGATGCTTTGAAATTAAATAATTATTATCTTTCAC
This sequence comes from Heliconius besckei, assembly GCA_018249835.1. Lineage (NCBI taxonomy): Eukaryota > Metazoa > Arthropoda > Insecta > Lepidoptera > Nymphalidae > Heliconius > Heliconius besckei. Next base: position 5,548 of record DWNA01001251.1, on the reverse strand, counting down.
ATTTAGATGTACAGAGTAATAAAAAATGGAATTTTCACAGTTTAAATGGTAAATTGAAAAGTTGCCTATTCTTTAGTACGGTTTTACTTGTGGTAGGCGGCTTGTGGTGGTTTTTCTTCGTGCCTTTTTCTAGTGTAAGTTATGATCTTATGATATTATTCATAATAAAAATATTTTATATAATTTACTTTGTAACAAGATGTACATAACACAGACAAAATGTAATTCAAGGTTGGTCGTGGGTTCAAATCCTGGCATGTTGCAATCAAATCTTTACCTAGGTATATTATTTTCTATGTTAGTAGTAATTCCATTTTATCTATAATTTCAAAGTTTATCTTACTTTACTTTTTCTTACAGCGCTGCTTCGTCTCATTGCCTTTCGACACAAAATCCCTCTTTCGATCTCCAGAAGATTGTTCCATGTGCATCGGCATTGACGATGTCACGCGTCTCTCCAATACCAGTGCAGAGGAGTTCGAGGATCTTTACGCGTATACGACACGGCCGGTTATAGTGACTGACGGTACTTACCATTGGAGAGCTATAGAGGTGACATAATGTTTTTTTTTTTTAATTTCAGCAACATTCACATCTAGAGACGTGGCGTAGGGGCACCAAGTGTGACTGGACACGTACAGGTTGTGAGTTCGATTCCCACTCGAGGAATTAAAATATTACATATGTTCGTGGCGTTGAGTTCTACCACTCAACACATACTTGATGCGTTCAGAATTCAACGGAAAATTGAGTCGAAGTGTCACCACAAAAAAAATCATTATCAAGATATCGCCTTATGTGACGAAACTTAGTGCCGCGTAGTGTTACGAAACCAGAAGAATATTAATAATTTAAATACAACTAAAAGTGAGGATTGAATCTACAACCATCACGCTACGTGAACACGCGAGGTTAATCGCATATGTAGCTACATAAATTTTATATTTGTTAGACTTGGAGTTCGTCACATTTCTATTTCAGGACTTCAGTTTCAATTTCTTCGCTGATTTCTACCAAAACATAAAATTAGGAAGAAAAATAAACGATTGTTTCTATTTTGCGTATAAATCTGGTTTGAATTCACTGGACGAAGTGTTCAGTATGGATGAGGGCAGAGCCAACCTGTCTGGTGATCCCTGGTACGTTGGCTGGAGTACTTGCTATGAAGAAGAAACCAGGGCTTTAAGAAAATATTATAATAGACCATACTTTTTGCCGACAACTGCTGAAAGCGATATGGTGGATTGGATATTTATGGGTGGACCTGGGCAAGGAGCGCATATGCATGTATGTTCACTTTTATTATAGTGTGGCAATTTTTTGACTCTCTAAATCTATTATAAATAGTTATTTGTAAACCCGATTAAATATCTTTAAAAGCCAATTAAATTAGAATCTCCTTCGGGCTTTATCCCGCACACAGAAGGGTAGGGATGCCCTATTTCCGCCATATTGTATTAAGTACGAGATAATATCTTTGTTCACAGGTGGACTCAGTGCGACACATGTCGTGGCAGGCCCAGGTGAAAGGACGTAAACAGTGGGAGCTGGCGCCGCCCCCTGAATGTCTGTACTCTTGTAAATGGATTACCTTCACTGTGGAACCAGGGGAGATATGTAATTATGACATCTATATAGGCGTTTAATATGGTTTTTATTTATAATGCTTTTTTGTAAAATTAACTCTTTATAATGGATTTTCTTTTTATTCTTTTTTTATGTTGATATTTCCCGATTCTACTTTTTATTGGATTTAATTTAGAATATATATTAGGCGGAATAATTTATTTTTAATACTTATTTATATCATTATTTTTTGTTCCAGTGGTCGTGGATACAAATCGTTGGTATCATAAGACGAACGTCCTGCCTGGAGATATCAGTATCACTATCGGCGCTGAATATGATTAACTATATATAGATAGAAAATCTTATATTTATTTAAACATATCTTCATCTGATCTCCCCGTTCTCCTCTTTTTTCATGTATACATCTGATACTATTGCATAATATCTATAATGATTAAAATACTTTTTATTTTAATATTGAGGTGTCTTAATCACGGTTTTCGATTTCCCATTACAAGGGAAAAATAACTTTTATTGGGTTTTAACAACTTTTATATTAAAAACCAATATAATATATACTTGTCGAAAATAAAACGATCTTTAAAAAAGGTCTGATATAATTTTTGCTAAGTTAACTCATTTAAAAGTTATTAAAACTTACATTCCAATTTCAAATGATAATAAAGATTTTCACTTGAACTTAAGTAAGGTATGAAATAAAAAAAACAACCATATGGGCTAGATAAAATCATTTATTATCAATAATCTGAAACTAATACATTCTAAGTTGGTTACAAAGTCCGATAGACTAACAACTTCTAAGGATGAAAGTTTACATATAAAGAGAGCCTCGGTTAAAACGAATTCAAAAAACCTTTAAGTACATTTCAACTTACAAAAATTATACAAAAATGATACAAAATTCTGATATTCATTATAATATTTATTAAGATTTTAAATTATAATAAAAATATAAATATATTATATAAATGGCTTAAAATCATTGTTACAACTGAGTTTAAAGGAATAATTAAAGAAATTAATCTAAAATAAGCTTTTCTTACTTCATTGCTACGTAATGTCTTAAGTTCTATTTAAACAGACACTACATTCTCGACATCTAATTGTGCCAAAATGCAAGCTAAATATAATTTTATGATATTTTCTAAATATAAATTAATTGCACGACATCGAAGTTAGTGAAATAACATCTAACTTTTTATATAACCTAACATTTTAGCATAGTATATAAATTAAACAAAAGGCTACTATATAGCTTTACTATAGAGCTTTAAAAGGATCTTTAATTAATATTATGTATATAATAAGTATGTTTTATATTATGACATTTTGACACAACAGAGACTACAACGACAATTATTTTTACTTTTTTATTTAATAAGTTGAATAATTTTATTTTCATTTTCTACAAATATCGATTTCAAGCAAGAAAATAGCTTACTACAGATATATTTTCCCTCTACATATAAATATATGTAATATAGTATGTTCTTGAAAGTTATAGAACACTAAGAAGCTTAATATCGAAAGTTCTAACGTTTTTGTTTAAAATTAATATATTTTATATTTAAGTAGTATTGATAATAAATCTTCTGAACTTAAACAGAATCCAAAATTGGAAAACTTTTACATAAATGCTTTTCATATTATAAAAAGTATAATATTTCATACCAAAAGTAATTTTGTTAGGTTTTAATGATTGAATGTTAGTTAGAACTTCAATATAGTGTAGCTTTTATTGTTTACTCTTCACTCTGTCCAGCTGAGTCCAAAATTACTTCAAAGGAGAATGGCTGGAAAAGATATCCTTCACCCGAGTAGAATTTGCTTTGGAATTCGACCCTGTACATAAAATCAGTGTGATTAAAAAAATATCAAAAATTAGAATTTTTTTTTTAATTTTATAAAAATGTTTTAATTAAATATAAAGTTTAACAAACGTTACATATAACAAAAAAAACCGCTATATTGTCAACAATTATTACTCAAAAATTAAAATAATATGTTCATTATAAATGACATTATTTAATACATTTATTGAAAAACACAATACATTAACAGACAGCCCGAACCAAGTACATGTTCAATTCCAACACCAACCAAAGTCCGCAAGCATTGTATTTACAAATATTTATTCGCTTATTTTATCCACTAATATATCAATAAACAAACAAAACATACCAATGCAAACGTAAAGTGTGCAGGAAAGCGGAGAGTCCCTCCATGAGGACCAGGATGGAGACAGAAATGGCCGCCCACCCGGCGAACACCACGTACAAGTATATACCGCCTTGGTACCCGGCTGACTGGAGACCTGGCGGTAAGTCAAGAAAATATTACAAGAAACACGGATAAAGATTTATTTTTAATACTACAACAGCATGGAGACTCCTAATCTAATCTTAAGATTTTAGATACATGAATTTGGTTGGAAATATATCTATCAATAGTTAAATAACATCTCTCTTTTAAGTTCACTAACATTAATGTCTCAGGAGTCAGTATTGGAAAATAAATAAACGAGACGAAATAAAATAATATATTTTTCGCTATACATATCACTATACATCTTCTGTATATATAAATAAGTACCTTTACGCAACAGCATGTTCCAGGCGACCTCGGCGAGCTGCGCGTGCGCCAGAGACAGCGCCCACAGCCGCAGATACGAGGCGGTGTGCGACACGCTACCTAGTACGTACTCGATTGTGTGGATGGCCTAAGGAAATCATAATAAGCTTTAATGAAACTATTCTATTAACTATTCATTTCTTAAACATAACATGGTAAACACAGCGATCGTTGATTGCAATTATTTTCATTTCCCCGCTTTGGTAACTAGACAAAGCGCAGCGTTAAGTTCCGCCAGTAAACACACAATATCTCTAAAAATCGGTGAGTGATTGGAAAATAAAGTGCGGTATCTTGGACACTAAGTTCCCTCTGAAACGACGTGAAACTAAAAAAAAACTATAAACAAATAATAAAAAATGACCTGGTGTATAAAAACTTCAGTGATATCATCATCATGATTGTGCGCTGCGGGGACGGGAGCGCCACCGGCTGTACCGTTTTCAGCAGCCGCTTCGATACTTTGGTGACCTTGGCTCTGAAATACAATTAAAATAAGTCAATATTATTATATTTTAATTGCATATACATTTTATTTTTAAAACATTAATTGGAATAAAAAAATCTATAAATAAAAATTGTATTTAATAAATATTAAAAATAATTTCTAATACCCATATAAAACAATATACCAAAACAAAAAAAATCTTTGAAAACGACAGTGATCAAGTAAGATGAAAATTTTAAATATTACTAGACAAGGCTAATTGTTAATAAACAAAAAAAACTTAAGCTTTAAAAAAAACATGTTTATATAACTTTTTAAATTATATATAAAAATTTAAAATAAAAAAAATAACACGTACAGCGCGTTTCTTCTGCTCCTTCATGATGAAGTATGGCTTTCCGAACAGCATTACTGGGACACAAGCGAGGGCCATCAGCACGAAGAACTGATGAATAGAACACAAAATAGGATTATTTCATAAATATTAATAACAAGTGATGTCATAAATTACTAGTAATATATTTACGAATTTATTTACATTTATATTTTCATTTGTTCGCTCTGATCTCTCTAAGCGCGGCGATGAGTTCCGCCACTCAACACGCGATGTCTCCACAATTCAGCGGAAACTGGGGAAAGGAATGTCCTACCCCTAGCTTTCCTCTGCTTACCCTGCTGTTTGCGGGATGCAGACAGCGTGAAGCTGATTTAATTGACTATTTTATTTTAATTACCAACCTTTTGCAATCCAATCTGTCCCGCATACATGGTGTCGTCGCACTGCGGGCGCGTGTTGGCGTCGGTCTTGAACAGCATCATGTTGATGAACGTGATCAGGATGGAAGGCGCGCAGAAACCGGAACTCTTCACAAACGCTAG
>DWNA01001250.1:0-15595 GCA_018249835.1 Heliconius besckei | reverse complement strand
GAAGAAGAAGAAGAAGTCACTATAACCTAATGAAATAATTAATTTCTTCGAGAAAGTCTGCATAACAAATAACATATGTAATACTAGTTACGTTACGTTAAAAGAATAAAATACAAAATAAACGTACCTACTAAAAAAAATAAAAAAAAGTAATAATAATAATCATCTTGCAAAATAATTTTATTAATATTTTTTGTTTTATTTATTGCATTTTATTATTTTATCTTTAGAGAAAAAAATCTAAAAGTTGTAATATTTAATTTATGAGCCACAAAAGTGGATGATTGTATTTTGTAGCACAACTAAAGTTGAAATCAAAATTATCGCGTGGAAGATAATGTGGACACAATACATAAAATAAACTTCGAAGAGATTTATTTGCTTCTTTTAATTAATAAAGCCCCCTAATTGTTAAATAATAATATTAGTATTGTAAATATAATTTTTTATGACATCTTCATACATATCTCGCACATTACTATACAAATAAAAGAAGTCAGTTAAAAAAAATATCAGTCTGCCTTTTCTTTGAGAACCATGTATAGTAAAAGTTACGTAGAAAAAAAAATTTAAGTAACTGTAGGTAACATTAAAAAGGCATTTAAATAAGCCTGCGCGCGCCTTTTGGAATATAAAGTTTCATCGAACAACAAACTGAACAAGCCATATTAAAAATCTTTTTTTTTTAAATTAAAATTGAGTAAAATTTCATAATATAACAAATTAATGAAATATATAATTATTTTTTATAAATATCAATATTTACATAACATACTATAATAATTATAAATATAACGAGAGGATAATAAAAAAATTGTTTTTTATAAAAACATTTATTAAGTGTAAAATAAAAAAATATTAATACATTTTCTTAGTTTAGAATAAAAATATAGACAAAATTTAAAAATGCCGGGTTAAATAGTAGAACAGCAAAGTTGTCTTAAGTAGTACACATTAGAAAGCCTTTTTATTTACTTTGTCGTATAGTTCGAAGCTTGGCTTTGATATCACACAAAAATAATGATATAATAAATACGTTTCTTCTTTTTTATATATATTATAATCATATTTACTATATTTTATCACAAACCTTAAAAAGAAATTACAAAATGAACTGTTAAACGACAACGTAGTATCCGGCTGCCGCAATGGGTCGCTAGGCGGCGCCTGTAGTATAACGTCAGTCGTGTGTAATGTGTATCTATAGTTTCCTTCTGTTTTGAAACCCAAGCAAGCTAAGTGATTTAGTTCCTTAAGCAATTAAAAAGGTTTTAAAGGTGTTTATAGTGTAATTCCTGCTGTACAAGAAGATGGAAAAGAGAGTCAATTTAGAAACCCTGGGAAGAGATCCCTCTCAGGTAAATGAATTGTTTCTTCTTTATATTGGAATGTTTTGTCGATACGTATTTCCTGAGATACATATTGTTTCTACACAATTAAAATCTTAACACTTTTTACATAATTATGAAAATGACAGTATATCAATGAAATGCCGCTAGATATCCTCATTATCGTCGTTTTAAGATGTGGCGTTATTGTTTATAGCAGACGCAATTACCAAATGTTACGTGCTTTCTGGTCCACGTTTTTAACTTATAATAAACTAAGATGATATTTTCATTTAATTTCCTTTAATAAATCTTCGAAACACTAAATTATGTTGAAGAGCAGACGGGAATAGTGCCATTATTATATATTTGAGGTTAAGTGTTAGAATTACATTAGAATACCAAAAGTGCAGCTTTCTAAAATAATGCAACATTTTTACGAATGATTTAGATCATAATTAATAATAAATCTTATTAAATTGGTAAGATAATTAGGCATTTAGTATCAAGCCGCTTATCGCCGTATGTATCTCAAAAATTATGTTGTACATAAATGTAGGATTTCTATCGAAGCTAAACTAATACTTCATGTTATTTCAAGTTAGTCATATATAGTTTATAGTATCTTTTTTATAGTATAATCACAAATCGAGATATATAATAAGCAAGTAGGAATGTATATAAATATCAAATGTATACTACTCTACGTAATTTCGCGCCCTTTCACCCAACCTCGATTTTTTCTAGATAAACATAGCGATAGTTACATTGAAAAATATTCTTTAATTTATTACTTAATTCTCTTAACGTATATTTTCGCCATTTATATTAAGATACTGCAATTGTACTTTATTGACGCACGCCTTACCAATACAGCGGCCATTTTTATTGCGTCGCGATGATTCGTGTCATCCGCCATTGCAAGACGAAAACTATCATTCCATTTTCAGCTACAAACCACGTTTATCTATATTCATTAAACGAATTATGGCATTTAACACATTCCTTCATGTTAAATTGAAGACATATTTATTGTAAACACTCCCTTGGAAGATTTTTTAAACTACGTAAGTCGCAACCTTTGACAACTTGCACCATTTTGACGTTTGGTTGGCTTGACTTTCGAAATACAACACGAAAAGACAATAACAGTACTTATTTTTATGATATGATATTTAACTGATAACTTAATGTTAAAGCGGGCACGAAAAAATATATTTATTTTTATAAATCTTATTACTTATAACGGTTGCTACGGAAGAGTTCTTTAGAGAATTAAATTACTAGTATGATATGAAGATACTATTTATATACTTTTAAAAACTACAAGATATTAAATTTATTTTGTGACATACAAATATTATTTATATGTTTATTATTATTTATATATTTTAAATATATTTATAAGATTCATAAAATAACATTTTATATAAAAAGCATAACAAGATATATTTTTTAATTATTATATTTTATTATTTTATTTTTAGATCAAAGAACTTAATCTGGATAATTGCAGAAGCCCTCATATCGTGGGTCTATCAGATGCCTATACAAATCTTGAAATTTTAAGCCTCAACAATGCTGGCCTTATTTACCTTAAAGGGTTTCCAACACTGCCTAAGTTAAGGAAATTGGAGCTCTCCGACAACAGAATATCAAACGGGCTGAACTATCTCAGTGGCTGTAAAAAATTGACTCACCTGAATTTGTCAGGCAATAAAATACAAGATTTAGAGGCTTTGAAGCCTCTTGAAGAATTTAAAAACTTGAGAAACTTGGATCTCTTCAACAATGATGTTACCAATATTGAAGATTACAGAAATAAAGTATTTGCATTACACCCATCACTAAAGTATTTGGATGGGTAAGTTGTAATATAATATAATATGTATAAATACTCTTGTCTCTGTATAAAAACTCATAGTGTTGAGTTCTGTTTCAAAACCCAGTGCCTCCAGAATTTGAAAGAATACAGAGAATGGAGTGTACTAGCACTAGGTTCGCTCTGCCTACGCTGCTGTGTGTAGAGTGTAGGGATACAGAGTGATGGGGTATACTAACTAGCTTTAGATCTTGCCAACGATTACAAAAAATAGGCATTGTCAAAAAATTGAGGCCATTGTGGGTTCAATTCCTGCTAAGGATAATGTATTATTATTTTCATTTTCTAGCATGAAACTAAAAAAATAATAAAACATGTTTGTAATATTTCAGTTATGACAAGCAAGACCGAGAGGGAGAAGATAGTGATGCAGAAGAAGAGGATGGTGAAGAACTAAATGGGAATAACAGTGAAGAAGAAGGTTTGTGTTAGTTATGTAATGTTATTAATATAAAAAACATACCAAAAGTAAAGTCCATAAAAAAGACGAAGAAAATAGAGAATGGTATATCTTGGCACTATGGTTTTTCTGGCTACTTAGGTTTAGGTGGAAAAATGCGGAAAATATGAGAAAGTGAAAAAATACTAATATACTTTTTGGGAGGGAGACAATAACACTTAATTCTTATTTATTATCTCATCTATATATTATGCTTAAATCAATATAGTATGTATAGAAATGATATGTAAGAATGTAGACCTCTGATGTTTGTGATTATAATATTAGTTTAGTCATTTAGACAATTCTTTTTTGGCTCTAATATATTGAGTGGCGGAACTCAATGTGATATGGCTTGTTACCATACGAGTGGAAACCTACAACTGTTGACTTTAGAGTTAGACATTGTGCCGCTGTGCCACCACATATTTAGTATTTACTTTATAATTAAAAAACATATTCATGACATTACACTGTCTTACAGATATGGATATAGATTTGGGTCCTTTAGTTATTGATGATGAAAGTTTGTCAGAGAGGTTGCCGGAGGAGTCCCCCAGCCTTCTTATTTCATTGTATACAGTATATGGTCTACTATTCCACATGGGTTCTCTTTTAAAAAGTAAGCATCATAATTCATAAGCTAAAATGACAAGTTGATAACTCCTACAAAGTAATATATATTCTGATTTTACAATGTTTATTTATTGTTAAGACTTTATGATCACAAATTTTTCTTAATTCTTTGTTCCAACTGCTTCCTATTAAGACATTGTTTAAACTTATAATGTTAATAATTATTTGGATAATTATAATTTAAAATGTTTTTAAACAATTTCTTTTTTATAGAGATATACCTCTAACTAAATATAAGCCACACTTTATCATCATAAAAATGTTTCTCTTATATGGGCTTATTTTACGTGAACTGCAGTTACATAAAAAAATCTCTATTTGTCTTCTTTTAATTTATCTAATATATCAAAGTATGAAAATTATTTATTGTTATTGCTTTTATTGGATTTATCAACTTATTGTTATAAAAGTTATCTGTTTGTGATGCTTATTTATTCATTTCCCATGTGGCTTTATCATTCCGGAATAAAAAAAGGATTTTTGTTGCTTTACACACATGTATGACCAAAAGCAGAGCAGCCAGAGGGAACCCAGTATTAAGACACTACATTCTCCAAATATCTTTCAATTTTCGGGATATTGCGTGTTAAGTGCCGTAACTCAACACCGCACTATTTTGCTATATTCAGTACTTATAAGATATTTAATTTTCTTCATTACAAAGTATAGTTAGCTTTTATTATTGTGATTCTTAATTTTTTCTATATTTTTCAAACATTGTATACTGTAAGATAAATCTTAATCCTGCATTTCCTTTTAACATGAATAAAGAATGTGTAATAAATATATTTAATATGTTCTAGTGAAATTTATAGATATTGCATTTAGTATTTTTTTTTCTTTTGATTATTTTTATGAAATTATAATAAAATATTAATTCCTGTTGAAACTATGAATATTATATGCAGTATACTTTATTTTAGATGATGGAATTGTGCATATTATTTGTAGTATATAGGACGTCGTAGCTAAAGAGTGTAAATGTAAATGTAGCGGTTGTGGGTTCGATTCCTACTTGAATGGTTGTTTTTGCGACATTGAGTTCCGCAATGTTTCGAACATTGGCCGTTCTTTAGACATTTATTGTTCTAATATTTAAACATATTTTATTGTTACAGGATCTGACGTGGAGGAAGAGGAAGATGATGACCAGCTTTCTTTAAGTGCAGTGTACAGGGCAGGTCAGTATTTTTGTTATTTAGAGTTTCTTAGCACACCCACTATAGTGTTAAAACACTCCATTGGCATAAAAATACTTCCGTTCTCCACCGTCTACCGAAATCTTCCGCCGAGGCATTGCCTTTTGAGAGGCGGAACTCTGCGCGACGCTTTGCCTCTACTAGGAATAGATCTCTTAAAAGTGTTTTTTGGATCATAAAATATACTGTAATATTTAAATTCATATATAATATTTAAATTTACTTCTGAAATACTGCTTATTCTTATTAATTAAAGCCTTTTTAGTAAATAGTATTGTAATGTAGTAAAAATAACATCTATATCTGTATGTGTGTATGTGTTTGTGCGTACGTAGACTGATTCTACGCGTTAATTGGTATTAATTATTTAAATTAAATTGGTTAATTGGTAAAATATTTAACATTATTTTGTCCAATAGAGGAGGAAAGTTCAGCCAGCTCATTGTACGTGGGAAGTGACGTCGAGGAAGAGGAGGACGAGGACGACGAGGCAGAGAATGATGACACTGACCAAAACTTTAAACCACAAGGTAAATTATATGTTAAACTTTGAAACCAATTTTAAAAAATCTTTACATAAATTGTAGCCTGTGTTATTCGAATGTGTAGGGTGAAACTGTGCAATAGTTTTGCGTGAAACTGGGACAAAAACATTACCTACTCATGAGAATTAATTATTATTTCCTCGCTCTGATAACTAGACAAAGCGCGGAGATGAGTAACTCTACTCATGAACTCTACCCCTCCGCCTAAGCTGCTATATGCGGGATACAGCGTGAAACTAAGAAAAAACAATTTGTTCCATCCAGATGGCGATGAAACGCATGAAGAGAGCACTCGGGGGAAGAAACGGAAACACGACGACGATGACAACTGAGATGAAATGCCTTACGTATCTTACTAGCTCGTAAGTGTATGTACAGCCGATACTTCGGACAATAAACCTGATATATGTATATTGTGTAACACTTGTTTTAATTCTATAGAAAGTTTTTTTAGTTTCGCTTCGCGTTGTATCACGCATTATTTTTTTTTTCACCAGCTAGTGGAGGAAATGGGGAAAATCTTAATGGGTAACAGACTGTCTGAACACTGGATTCCATCTGCCTATCCAGTTGTTTGCGGGATCGGGTATGAGTTCATGAAAAAATAATTTTTATTCGAAGTTATATCACATACAATTCAAGTTATTTCTTTTTGATTAGTTGGGTTCGGGATAAGGGAACCTAGTATTACTACAATATGTTCCCCACTCAAAATTGTGCTACAATATGTTCACTCAAAACCCCCACTCAAAATTTAAAAGAAAGTTTATTTATGTAAATGATATGCATATGTTATAAGTTTCTTTTTTTTCGTTTTGGTCAGCATATAATATTTTTATCCTTAAATTTATATGCAAAGTTGCAAAAATATACTAACTTATATATTTGTGAAGTGAAACAAGTGTTACATAGAGGAGTGCGGCTCTCAACCCCGAGTCTAAATATGGGTCCAGCAGAAAATCAAACCTAATCTCAACAGACATCGGATTATATTATATATATTGTAATATAGATTATAAATATATAAATAAACAGGGCGTTATGTCTCTATAAATAATAAATGTAAATGAAAACAAGTAAAGCTTGTAAACAAAATAACGATTTATATTTTTTCACATATTATATTTCACATTGAACTTTTTTTCTGTAATATTGAATTATACATTTTTTTTATTATAAATTTTCAAATGTAAATTTGTATTTATAATAATTATTTCTTGATACAACAACAGACACCCTCCTAATCGGGGGAATTACATATCTTCATTTTCAATCCAAACCGCGGTGCTGAGTTCCGCCACTCAACAAGCGATATTTCGAAATTGAGCGGTGTAACCACTTGGTTTCTTCCGCCTATCCTGCTATAAGCGGGATACTGCGCGAAGCTAAAAAAAAAGGAATCTGCCTCTGTGGCTTCTTGTTTTTGTTTAACAAAATATTGGATCTGCTATTCTATTAGATATTTTATAATTACTTTAACGTTTCTCTTATAAACATGTTTCATGTTGACATAAGATATTGTTATACTAAATTTCGACTTCCAATGTTACTTATTACAAAGAGAATTCAATCCGATGTCTAGTTATCAAGATTACTGAAATTGGTGTGTTTTTGTGTGGAATGTGTTGTAGTTTGTTGTCCGACGAGTTGATATTTCAATTAAATTGTTTATGTAATAAATAATTTTTTTTATTCTATTGACATGCTTATTTTAGTCTAAACATTGAGTGCGAGTGCATGGTTTTAGATTATAATTAGCTCTCGGAAAACCTTTGATTACAATCTATTTTGACTAGCTTTAACATAGTTTTTTGGGAAATTGAGAATATATTATAACCTCGTTGTTATTATTTACAATGTGACAATGTTCCGCATTCATTATGATTCACAAGCTCTTGTACAAACCAGGATATGATTATCAAACTGTAAGTAAACATATTACTTATAAAATTTATTTTATAATTAATTCACAATGTAACTTGTAAAAAACACAATGAATACAATAAATATTGTCAATTGCTTCACACGTACGAATATAAATAATGTAGTTTATATTATACAAGGAATAGGCACCCTCAAATTATTGTACGTAAATAAAGATTTTCTAAGAAATATTTCTATATTAGACTCGATTGGCCGATTTTGGCTGTTGGAATGTAAAGTCTTAATATAACGTGTTGCCCAAATCACTATCGAATAATAAAATAACATGTAAAATCGAACCCTGTATATTAATAAAGAACCTATAAGAAAAGAGAATCAAAGGTTAGGTGATGTGTATCTTCTGACTTTCCAAAAACTTGTGGCAGAAAGTGCGACGCGACTCGCTGTGTAAAGTATGTTGTTGGACATTCAAATTTTTACACGAAAATTTTAAATTTTATATTACATTGAAAAATATTAATTTTTTTATTAAAATGTTATTGATCTATGTTGTTTTATGTAGGAAAGTATCACTTTGGTTAAACCTTCATTGGGTACTGGGAAACATTTTGCAATATTAATCAAAATCTTATATCTAAACAAGCAAAATAAATAATTTAGCTACAGAAAAAAAAAGTTAAATTAATTAGTAGTATATGAATGACGATCTAGCAAATTATTAGAAATTTAAACTCGTAAATAAGTGAATAATAAGTGATTTCTATCCCTTTGTGTTAAAAATAGCTTTTTTTTATTATTACTTTGATATTGGAATGTGGACCGAATGACATAGCCGCGGTCTGCCAGGAGTTTTTGTGTACAAAATGGCGCCTATATTCCGTAAGCGTTCCCATAAAAAATATCGTATTATGTAAAAAAATAATTTCATTAAATTAGATAACATTCTTTGATATCTGACGATTTCATAGAATATTTTTCTACAATCTTTTTAAATTTTAAAAGAGCGATTTATGCACTAAGGTATATCGATGATAATTTATGAAGTTTGGTTGGTTGATACATCGTGGTGAATGTGCCAGATAGATATGTTGAAGAGAATTTTAGTTAATAATTTTATTATATTGTGTAAGTCATTAAGTTTAAGTAATTTACAACTTGGCCTGTTGAAATATATTATAATCCTATTAAGACTATTTCTGGGATTGTAAAATAAAAACTACATACAAAAATATGTCTTTTATTTTTTTCATCTCAAATATTATTTACACAAAACACACAGAGGGAACCTGGGCACCTAGTGTAAAGCCACTTACTGTACGATGACAATAACTAAGAACGACATTACGCAAGTAAGTAGCCAAGTTTTCTAACGTAATAAAAATTGGAAAGCTCAGTTTCGAAATAAGAAGCGACAATTTTTGCATTTCAATCGATATCGTTTACAAACACTTGTCTTGAAAAATAAATAATCAATTAAAAATTACATTTAAATAAGCATTTCGTTTTTAGCTTTAGCTGTATCCTTCATAGATAGGCTTAGTGATAAAGCACTCATTCACAAAAATCCGCAAACTTTCCAGACAATACATATTAAGTGGCGGAATTCAACGCCTTTATTAGCCAGAGCTGATGAAATAAATATAACAATTCTTTGATTATTGCATAGCAGTCTGTTGTTCCAAAAACTGTTGTAACAAGGCACCATCGATAGGTATGACAAGATTTTCACTTCCATCATAGGTTCTTTTAACTTTCACTAACTTATGATCTAAGAATTCGGTTAATTGAGCTCGAAGTGCAAGATCTGAGCTCACTAGGAACTGTTCACGAGCTTTGGAATATAAATCTTTGAATGGTAGACCTGAAATGGAAACCACTTTATATGAAAATGTTTGTTACTATACAGTTTTTTTTTTCATCATTTATAACAAAAAAATAGGTGTGTTTGTTCTTTAATTTTATTATTTCTTTTACAGTATATTATTTTTCAACTCAGCCCCTCGTTTTTTACATCAGAGTGAAGAAATAAAAATATATATATTTCATTTGTTCGAGTGGTATTCGAACCCACAACCTATCGTGTTTACTGTGACACATTTGTACCATTCGAAAGTTTATTTATTTAATTTCATATAGTACAGAATATCAATCAATTTTTGAAATTGTAAACACCTTCTGATAAGGTGTAATGAAAGTATAATTTTAAAGTTTTTTTTTTCTCCTGAGAATTTTCTGAGCAGTTTTAGACGTTAGGCGGACGATATTACCTTGATAATGTGTCTGTTTATGATTCTCCAATTGATATTCTATAATAATCTGAAATATTCCTTTGGCATTGCTAGTCAGAGACTGGAAGACACTCTTTAATGAAGAAATTTGTAATGCCCCACTTCTCTGCGTCATGAGTGAGTTTTCGAAGGAAGTTTCTTCTATGTAAGGCAAGAATGTCGTCACGTCCCACCAGGTGAAATTAAATTTGCTTAGTTTATTGTGATCCCATACTGTAAATATAGAACAGGTATTTTACAACAAAATACAAAATGAATAATCAGTTAACCTCATATATATTTTTAAGTCTTACGGTGTATCTCGCATATCTCATGTGAAAACTTAGAAAACATGTAATTTTAGTGTTAAAACAATTTCTGCCAAATTTTCAAAACATTGCGTTTTGAGAAACGAAACTTAACGCCGCGCTTTTATGAAAATTGTATTTGCCAATTTTGTTTAAGAATCCGATTTTTTCCAACAAAACACTAATTGTCAAAGATATTTGCGAACACCTGAAAATGGGCTAAATACATAAATAGGGGTGAAATGGATAGGTACTGAGATCCTCTACCCATACCCATAGACATACCCATAGACAACTATCAATCCGTCGATCGCGTTACACCCAGTTCATTTTAATAATCATAATTAAAATTCTAAAATATTGCTATAATAATTGTACTTACATTCATATATGCCATTTTCTCTATTAATACGTTAGCGTAGAAAAGAATAGTAAAATTGAAACAGATTAAATCTAGTTGTAAACATAAAGCTAAAAATTAATTCCCTATAAGTCACAATAGTGGCAAATTCCAAAAAAGATTTTACAAAACGACATTAATGCATTAAGTTTTACTGCTAGGGTTCATTTCAAGGTTTCAGATATTTTCACAATTACTGCAAGATAGGTAAAGAAAACCTAGTGATATTCCGTTCTCCATGCCATCCCATGTTCGAAACTTTGCTTTACCAAAACAAGGAAATGAACACAATTCATTCTATAAAGAAAATCGAACCCACAATATTATTATACGGTAATAAATAAAATAAAATAAATTGTTAATATTACAAAAACTCACATAATGGTGCATTGATATGGTCGATAGTAGCAATAAGATGAACATTCTTCAATTGAGCCAAATTTGCCAGAACTGATTGCGCTTTAGAACTTCGCAACATAACCCCATCAATATTATGGACAATTAAAAATAAATCTACCCCACATTCCGATAACTGAGAATCTATTAAATTCACCACATCCCCTATATTAGATGGTACATGAGTATTCTCTAACAAATCCACGACAATGGTTTCCAGAATGTTCTTAACAGTCAAACTAGGAAAGAAGCCGTTAACAACAATGCACGGCATGTTCTGGACTTTTTCCATTTGAAATCTTTGTAGAACTGTTTTTTTCGATCCAATTCCATATAAAATTACATTAAAATTTTCGCTTAAAATGTACAACCATCTATTGAACAATTGATCGTGTGTTTGTATTAGATCTGTAATTTTATTTTTATGTTCACTTGAAATTTGATCATCTACTTCATTAATATTTTCATTGAGATTCATATTTTTGAGTCTTGCAAGGGTGTGATCTGATGTTGTTATCTGGAAAATTATAAAAAATATAAATTAGCTTTACGCTGCATCCTGCACACAGCAGAAGCCTTCGTGCCAGAGCGAAAAAAATAAAATATTAAAGAATTCTTTCCTTGGAGTGGAGATCGAACCCACAACCGTCGCGTTACAGTCTCACCATTGTTCCCCTGCGCCTGGGCGGCCTTGTGAAAATGTTATTTTATTATTACACAATTAAGGAAAGGACATTGCTTCCATTAACATACTATATTAATATATATATATATATATATATTGTATTTTATATATGTATATATATATATGTATGTATATATATATATGTATGTATATATATATGTCCGGTAATATTTCTTTCAGTGACATTTCTTCGAGAGATATTGATGATAGAATTGTCAAAATTTTGGGGCTACTATCAGATCTGGATTCTGGTAGTGAGGATGAGGTACGAAGATTATTAGTAAATTATATTATAATTTCTTTATTTAATGGGTGTGTGTCTTTATTTAATAAGGAAAACATTATTTATTGTAAATACCTTTAATTTTAAAAACAAATATTAAACATTTTTTTTCAGTTTTTTAATTTCTAACAATATCTTTTTATTTTTTATTTTTAGATGCTCCTTTTTAATTTCTATTAATTGTTTTTTGGCAGTAAAATATTCGGCAATAGCCAAGTTTCGGGCAGCACGGTGCCCATCAATTTTTTTCTTTACTACTGAAAAAGTAAAGTATTTATTAGTTTATTGAACAGTAAAGCATTAATTAGAATAAGTTAAAATAATAGCACAAGCATTTTTTATGAAACCTAATATTACCTGTCCTAGGAGTTCCAAATGTAAGCCTTTTCAGTTTTTTGGCTTGTAATGTCCCTAAATCTTGTGTCTGTTGTGGGGTCTCAAGAGGAAGTTTTTCAGAATCCACAACATATACAGTAGTATATTCATCAGTGCTTGTACTACATACATCACCAGTAAGACTCTGCCTTTTCAACTCCCCATCTCCCCGAAACGGCACAGCAAAGCCACGCTTGCCTGATGTGCTTCCCAATAAACTCTCTACTTGTTCCAGTATGTCGTCTGGGGGAATGTATTCAGGTGGACCTCCACCTGTCTAAAATTAAAAATTGAATATTTAAAATAAATATTATGGCATAATAACTACATATATATATACAGGTGTCCCAGGAGTCAACGATAAAACGAGAACAGGTGATAGACCAAGTCGTGACAGTTATGAGAAAAATATAAAAAAAATCTTTGTCATGTATTTTTCATATTATATAGATTTTAAAAAACATCGGAAAAACCGACACTCTGTGATGATTTTTCAAGTCCTAAGACTACAAATATTACTCTTTCTTCATTTTTTTTTTCTGTAATTTAATCATGAGTAACCCTTCTGTGAATTACAGTTTAAGTTAGAAACATACCTGCATCAGTTTTCAAAAAAATGTCGTGTTTTTCCCAAACATTAAATTCAAAATATTTACTGCACCCAACTTTAACCGACTGTACTATAAAAAAAATTTACTACACTGTTTTTGCAAGTAACTTTAAAAGTTTGTGCATTTAATCTGGATTCCGAAATGGTACGATACTTGCTGGATTAATTCTTTGTTAAAGAGAGAAAAATTGAAATACACGATAATCGGGATGAGACGTTTAGCGTTTTGGTATCTTTTCCGATACATTCTAGCTGCAGCATTAGCGTTACATAACCATTCTCCATGAATGAAATGCATATTGGCAATATGTCAAAGACCGAGTATATGGCCTGCGAGAGCCCGGACTCGAGCACTATCCTTATAGGTCCTGGGCCAGCCCCTAAGTCGGAAAAGTTGAACTTGAAAAATAATCACATAGTGTTGGTTTTTTCGATGTTTTTAATAAAATCTATGTAATATGACAAATACATGACAAAGATTTTTTTTTATATTTCTGTCATAACTGTCACGACTTGGTCTATCACCTGTTTTCGTTTTATCGTTGACTCCTGGGGCACCCTATGTATATGTATATAGGTAGTATGTATGTAGGTAATAAAATATAAATGTATTATTTTATGTTTACCTTAATTTGGTTCATCCTTATTTTAGTGCTGCGTTTTCGTGAATTTTTTTTTAAATTTTCCCACTTCAAACGCAACTGTTGAGGGTTTCGTGGAAATATTGCAGTCGCATTAAATTTTTGCGCTAATCGGACCCACTCCTCGTTTTTTAGCTTATTATTACTTGCGTTAGTCGCCTTTGTAGTAATAATTGGACTATTTGCAATAAGATTGACTAACGTCCTAGTCTCGTCCTTTGTCAGTGGCTTACCCTTTACCTAGCCAAACAGATATACATTAATATTGTTATGAATTCTAAATTCATTACGTTCATAGAAAAACTGCGCTTTCTTAAAACGCGCGCGCTCGCAAGGCTTCATATATAACACGATGATACGAATACTTACTGTGTTAGGCTCCATCGTAGCTACAATTTTTTTTAAGATATTAAATAAACTCACTAGATAGTTCTGTACTTGAAATATATTTTTCTAACTAACGCTAAAAAATCACAATATTATTGTTTCGTTCCATTTGACGTAGCTATGCATATTCCCGCACACATCAGGGTAGGCAGAGGGAACCTAGTGTTAAGACACTCCGTTCCCCACGTTCTGCCGAATTCTGGAGGCATTGCGTATGCCTCGACACCAGAGCGAAGAAATAGAAATATAAGTATTTCACTTCTTCGAGCGGGAATTAAACCCACAACCGTCGCTTTACAGTCACACCCTTGTGCCGCTGCGCGACGACGGCCTCAAATAAATAATTTTAATATTGTTAAAACTTATTCTTTTTTATGGTATTGGGACTTAAAGGTTTATTTTACTGAACATTGTTTTTAAAGAAGTTCTGTAAGTAATAATAATTTTGAGACAAATTTCTTATATATAGAGCAGAGCTCTACAAGCTACTGTTGATCATAAGTTGACATTCCATTCCAATGGAGATCGGGCCCATCGAGTCCGTAAATATGGGTTACATTAAACTAAGATATCGAATATTCATGCTTAACTAGTGTTATAAGTTACTATACTTTTACCCAACGTTCACATGGCCGCGCGGCTTGAGATTGTAGCAAATCAATGTTGTATAACTAATGTCTGTGTTTTTATATACATATATAAATTATAAATATTCCTTACCTTTTTACTAGAATTCATCATAAAATAATTATCTGGTGTTACAAAATATTCAGAGTGTTTCTGTTTCACTTTATTTTTACTTGCTGTTATTTGTGTTGGTATTTGTTGTTCATTCTCATCTTCACTTCCGGGGTTACTGTTCACATCTGATGATTCACTCTATAAAAAAATATATAACAATTAATAATATACAGCTTTAATTACACAGAGGAAATCATATTTATAGAAAAAAAATTCTTAAAATTACATAACTTTAATATTTTTATATGCGGCTGTTGTGGAGTCGATTACCACTCGGGGAAATGAAATACGTTTCTGTGTCATAAGAATACGTAGCGCAGCGTTGAGTTCAGTCACGCAATATCTCGAAAAAATCTTTGGAAATTTGTCCAATTTCCAACAGAATGTCTTCGCATTACATCGTTTATAATATTTATTCTACGTCGAATATTATAGCAGTGCCAAAAGTCTTAGAGGTTTATTAAAAATTTTTTTTACTTTCACGCTGTATCTCGCACACAGAAGGGTAGGAAGACACGTCGTGTCCCACTTTCCGCCGAATTCTGGAGGCATTGCATGTTAAGTGGTGGAACTCAACACGCTTTGCCTT
>DWNA01001249.1:0-15596 GCA_018249835.1 Heliconius besckei | reverse complement strand
ATTTCATTCATTATCACATTCCGAGTATTGAGTAGAAAATATAAACCGACAATGTTATGATACAAATAACTTCATTAATATAATGATATTTATAATTTATAAAAGGAACAAAAACGAGACCCAATCCCGTGAAAGCTGCTTTGACATCCTCCAGAGGATATAAAGCCCTAGAAATTACGTTAAGATGCTGCAATTTTAACGGCTTTATAATATTTATATACTAAGTGCTTTAAGACTTCAATTTGTTACTTGATTTATTAAAATACTAATATATTTTTAGTTATACTTAAGAAAACAACCTATTGATATTTTAAAGATTTACTGTCATATCAATTTTGTTTATACTTCTCGCTTTTTCCCGCATTTTTCTAAGCCGGGTGAACCTAGTGTTAAGAAATTTCATTCACCATTTCCGCTTGAGACATTGCGTGTTACGTGGCACAACTCAGCGCTGTACTTCATCTCTCGAGTGGATCTTATGGGAATAATTTCTAAAATTCAGTTATAGAATATCCTACGATTGTTATTTCGATTCCATGCCCATCTTTATCGTAAATACATTTAAAATTTAGGATTTCTTTTAAAGAAAAATGACTGCAGACGCGCCGTAAATTCAAATACCAAAACAATATATTTATTTTGGTATTTGAATATACCTACTAAGGAATATCTAAATCCAGTCAATTAGCATTAGCACGTCGGTATCGCACAGGCACAAGCGCGAGTACAGTCCCGCGAGGAGGCATCTCGTGTGAATGATGCCGAGTGTTCCGAGCGCAGCGTTGTTAAAACTCAAGCCGCGTTGAGTCGCGTGCGCTAATTGTGCTCCACGTAGAGTAGAGTGTAAGCCACACCCCCCCCACACACACACCCCCTACTCCCCCCACTACCCTCACTACCCCCTAGACTACCTTACTGCTCCACATTCCTTGTTTCGGTCTCCCATTGTATGTGGGAAAAAATTTATGACTGTTGACATTGAGCTCGTACACACTATGCAGATGTACTCTGTATTTATGTACCTATGTATGTAACGTTGTGTGTCTTTGTGAATTTACTTCCTTCTTTGCTTGTTTCTTTCTTGTTTCATCGTTAGTGTTGAGCTTATTTAGACTTACTAACATACATACATACATAGCTAGCTTATCCTTAGCGGGGTAGTCAGAGAGACTTGCTCCGTGTAAAAATTATATTCGACTTAATTTGAATAAGGTTGATTTGACAAGTTAATGATAAGTAACCTACTTACGTATATATTCTTTCAGTTATGATATTAATTATTTTTATATTACTTATAGTTATAGTTATTACTTATAGTTGTTTTTTGTTTGTTTTTTTCAATGTTATTTATATTTTAGTACCTAATATACCAATAGTATATATACTAGTATGTTTAGAATAAACCTAAGCGTGGATACAATTAAAGGCTGCGGTTGTAGACGCGTTCAAACGCCACAAACAAAAAGGTCGATAGCAAAACTAATAAACGACGAACAAGTATTGGTAGTTTAATCGCAGCTGCACAAAACGCGCGCGACAAAACCAACCTCGAATCTGAGCCACAACAACCCTGCTGAACTTTAATTCAATCGGTGCGCTTCGGCCGCGGGGAGGGGGGGGAGGTCGGCGGAGGGAAACATGTGCGGAGACTGCGAGCCCCTGTTAATTACTATTCGTGTGGCAGCCCGCACGTTGCGAATTTTGCCTCTCGATCTATGTATGTGGACATTTTGTACTAACCTAGCTTCTTATTATATATAAAAATCTTGTCATGAAATATGAAACATAACTACGTAAAAGTAAAATTTAATTCAGTAGTAAAGCTTCGAGCTTGCGGGATGGGATTGCAGATAGAGGTGAACACAAGTAGAGTCTACGAGGCGATGTTAATTACTATCGCGCGGCCACACATCGCGAACTTTGGCGCCCGACGTGGGCACTGGGTAGGCCTCGAGCCGCAAGTTTATCTTTTATAACGCCGCGGCAGTCCGACAATCTTGTTAATTAACCCTTTGACGTAATGTTTGTTTTAGTCATATTATGATGGATGCTTCACTTTTCAAATTATATAGTTTTTATCTTTAATATGCTTATACGAATTTAAATAAATTATTACTTAACACCAGTCCACCAGTTAGGCCAGTCGTAGCAAAGGGGCATAAGTATGCGACTGTAAGGACACTAGAGGAACTTAAATATTTAATATTTTAGTCTCTTCGCTCTGGTGACGAGGCAAAGCACGGCGTTGAGTTCCGCCACTCAATACGCAATGTCTCTAGAGTTCTGTGGAGCGGAGTGTCTTAGCATAAAGTTAAAAAAAATGTTAACTCAATCTTGTAGTACAAACAGCATGTCAACGTCCCCTTTTATTTAATAAACATTTGTACATTAATTCCATATAACCTAAGCGTGTTCACGATTTCAATTTGAATTTTCTCGTCGTATTTCACGTGCTTGCGTCAGATACCTCAAACATTCCCATCCCTTGTTAGAAGACACCAAGCGAACGGAGGACGTACCTCGGTGCCTTTATCATGTAAATTTCTAAGATTTCCTCTTTAAACTCAATATATTTAAGTTAAACAGGAAATATTTGGTCAAACTTCTTTGCAGTTTTAAATTGAAATCTACAAATTCTTGTCTTTATATTGGCTTTTTAAAAGATATTTCAATTTCGTCTAAATAAATTGAAGGTACTAAACAAATTTGAAATTATTTTTAATGTCGTTAAACACTTTTAGCTTTTTAAAATTGGAGTCACTTTGTGTAATAAGGGCTGTTATAGGATCGATGTGGACCGGGCCGTAAGTCCATCGACATAAATTCGTATTAGTGCCAGCTCTGGTCGACTTTACGACGTCTCCGGCGTACTTATTGCTCGCTCGCGAATCTAAATATTTGCAGAGAATGGTAAATTTTGCAAGAAAACAATGTACCGAACCCGGACGATAAATTATATTAAATAATGTAAACTGCACGAATTTTGTTACATTTTTAAAACATCATTTTTACTACACTTTTTGTGTAATTTAGATGTAATTTTATTGTATTATGTAGTGAAATCGAGTGAACGTTAAGAAGTACTTTTGCGACACAAAGAAGTGAGACTTAAGTTAATTTTGTCCAAAAGATGAACACTTAAGCGGGGACGAGATCTTCAAAGGTGTCAAGGAGTTCGGAAATTGAGAATGGAGACTTGAAAACATTCTTACAACTAATATAAATTTAACAATCTCCTCTACAGGGATTTGTAAAATTTATAGAGCTTAATCAGTACAGTTCAGTTCTTTAATAATGGCATTTCGAGCGTACCAAAAGGACTTAATCTTTGCAGTGAAGCTAATATATTTTATTCTCAATATAAATAGTTTGAGACCAGTCGTGGGGCAGGGTTACAACACGTGTAACTGTAAACTCGACGGGTTGTGGATTCGATTCCCACTTGAGGGAATGAGATATTTCAAGTTTTAATTTCACCGTTCTGGTATGTAAGCAGACATCTCATCTTTAAAGAATTATAATATATATACTTGACTTGTTAATATAGTTTATATCTGATTTATTCTGATCTGCCATAGCTAGTTGCAATAAATATGACAAGATGTCTGTCAGTACGAAATTAAGTGAGTTTGTTGAGTGTAAACAGGGATAATCCTTAGCTTGACTATGATTAGCATATCGCGGGAGACGGCGTTCGTACCCCAGAGGCATCTGCAATTTAAATCAGGGACTTGGTCGGGACCGACCGACTCCTTAGCTCGACTCGGAATTCGAGATTTACTACGATTGGATGGTTTCGGGTTCGATTTTCTGCATATTCGAGTAGATTGTATCCTTTGTGTTTGACGAAATTTCGATTTAAATACTTTAGGATTTAGTAACAGCATTTCCCTAAGACTCGAGTTATGTATCGTTAATAAAAGATATATTATTGTAATCCAAATTATAAACGTGATATTAGGTGTATGTTGAAGACTTAAACGTACAAATTTAAAGTAAAATACATATTTTTATACCGAAGGATAGTTTTTGTTTGTTAATTTTCATTGATTTATTCCGTAGTATAGAAGGATTATTTCGCCCGACAGCTCTTTTGAAATCTCCTATTAATAAATCGATCATCCATTGTATCGATCTCTATTCGTCTACGTCAGGTTAAAAATTGGGTGAGAATTTTCTACTAGAATTTACACGGAACTGGAACGCTGTGAAAAATAACCACAGATGTACACATCTTCCTCTGGATTTTCTTTGCTTTTCCTTATTCTGGAACGAAGAGTTTAATTGCCCTTAGGGGAACCTTATTTATTGCTATTTTTCTTTATGCTCGCTCAATTATTTTCATACGGGTAAGCTCATTTTGAAAGAAAACTATTCCGTTAAAGTAGAAAATATTTAATTAACTATAGCATTGATTTGTTGTACAATCTCCTGCTTCCGTTAATCATCATTCGTAGGTTTCATTTAGGTTTCACTCATATGAACAAAGATTTTATTATTATAAAAAGCGAGTTTGTGTTTAAACAATATACGATTTTTTTTTAATTTAATACGAATAAAAAAAACCATCTACTACGAGATATATACAATTTTAACCTTATACTAGCTTTAAGAAGCCTTTGAGTATCATAAGCCACTTTGCCAACCACGTAGTTACTGTAAGTTCTGCTGCTAAATTCAATTGAGGTTGCAAAATCTAAGCTGTGCAGCAAGTTGGGACCGATCGTATTTTCACTCGCGACAAATTTGAATTTCAACAGATAAACCTAACAGACCAATGTGTGGTATCAACAGCTCTTGCGATATTTCTACGAACGGCAATTTCGGCAAAGGGTAAGAGAGACAGTAAGGGGGAATTTTGAAGAACCCGCACCTTATTATCTGAGGCCTCACAGTATGACCAATTAGCGGTAATTGTTTAGGTTGTCCTTTAAATTTTACTTCATCCCTACATAAGCCCTTGTTATTTACGTCTACAAAGCTTGTTTTAATCGGTTACATTGAGCATCAATTCTACCCTGTTATACATACACATTACGGATTTAACGCAATTTTAGTATTTAAAAATCTTACTCTCCTTCCCTTGCTAGATTCTGATTTCAATAATTATTAATAAACTATCAATAATATTACAGGATTATTATTGTGCGTCTAATAATAACATTGACATTTTTTAACGATATTCATATATCAATCCACTTATTCGGTATTGAAACACCACCACCAATAATATATACGACATATCTGAATTATGATGCAAAGAGATGACAGCGATTATTGGCCATTGTTATTGAAGTGAGCAGGAGCGATTAATAATTAATTATCCATTGGACATAATTTGGGCGGATCACTGCGAGTGCTGTAATGGATTGGTCGGACCGACTTCAATTGATATACTATACGTGAATTATGCTCTGTTTAATGAGAGGTTGATTAAGATATGAAGAAAGCTTGCTACGGTTACTTCCTTAGTTATAATCTTCATTTCTGTTGTATATTTAATCTGCTTATAAAAAATATATATGAAAAAAAAACAGCATCAAACAGCAGCAGTGAATATACATAGATGGGAGAAATTGCGACCTTTAAAAGCCACGTAGTCTTAATATATAACTCTAAATTCTTCATGAAGTGGTTAGTATATAGTAATAATAATTTTTATATTTTTAAATGTATCTTTTTAAAAATAATTTATATTTAAAAATGTAAAATATATTTAATTATTTAATAAAAGTATATTCAAAATTGGTTTAAAAATGTAAAATTGATTCACTAATTTAATTAAAGTATGGGTAAGTAGTAAGTATGGGTTATATTGGTTTACTAGAAAATTGTGTTTCTCATTTTTAATTAAATATTTATTTATCATAAACGTTATACCGTGTAAAGTCACATTGTTAAATCTACCAGGTTCCCAAGTTCTTAAGATCTGCTTTCGTCCCGTTTCGCTCCGATAAAGATGCAAAAATACCTTATCTCTAAACTTTTTCTTCCATGCAACAGACTTCAGCTACCCCTTTTAATAGAAATTAAACTGGCTCTCTGCTTTTAAGATAACTACCTCCTTACCGTTTAATTAAAGTTGGCTCGTTCATTTAATTTCGTTTAAAAATCGGCAATAAATAAAAGCAACCATGTATTGATTAAATAATTTAAGATGTAGTAGTGAACTCTTTTCTTCATTTATATTACCCCGACAAAGATGGTGGACGGTGGTACGTGACTGACTGAGCTTAAACAATGTCTCGGCTTATGAATATATATTTTTTAAATCTAACTTATCTAACAAGTTTCCATTATTGTTCTATAAAAGACAAAAAAATCGACCCAATACCCATATTATTCGTATTTCAATGTATTTCTTATAAAGTAGAAAAATAAATTGTTTCCCAAGTCTCATCCTTGTTTTCCAAGATATTTATTTACAGACAGCTTCGCAGTCGGCGACGAAATATCCCTTTAATGGGCGTCGGGGTGTCGAGTCCTCTGCAATTTAGATTAGTCCTTTAATTAAATTAACATTATGATCCCTATCTCAGCGGAGCAGGTGGTCGCCGATATTGCCCCGTTAGAATTCTTTCCGCTCTTTCGCTTTCGTCTTTAAAATTGCAAAATGTCAAAATATTTACGATCTAACTTTGGGCTTAGATATTTGTATTTAAAATATGATTATTTAAAATGATTTGTTTTGTTTTTTTTTGTGGACATTGATTTTGTTAGGGTTATATCTGTTTACATTAGTGGGTATTTCTGATTTATATTAACGTTTTATATATATAATAAAATAACCATACAGGTATCTCTATTAAATTCCTTTGACGTATAATAAAAATAATTAGATACTCATTCAATACATAAATAAAATGTTCACTCGCTGTAGCTACGTTCTCTCGTTAAACACAGTGATTTAAATCGTCACAAACATTGCTAGTTTTCGCGATTTAACCCTCGTTTCTTTTCCAGTCTGTTTGCGTTTATTTTATCTATTGCTGAAGTAGCGGTGCTGCGGTGCCGGTCGACCGAAAAATTAGAAATATCTCTATCCCATCGCCCGCCTGAGATCGGACGGCTACGTGATTACTGAAATTGCAACATCTATTGTCTTGGATTTTGTATATTTGTTTTATTTTTGCGCTGGATTTTATTTTATACTTGTGCCTTTTGATGGTTCTTTAATTACCTATGTTTATACGAATTGTGATTATTTTTATTGCTTCACGCTGTATCCCGCAAATAGCAGGGATCACCATCAGGGAATGCCTTTACACCTATTGCGCTGTATTCTGAAGATATTGCGTGTTGAGTGGCCGAACTCAACGTCGCGCTTTTTACCTCGTTACCAGAGCGCATTTTCGCAGAGAGAGCATTTTCTCGTGTGGGAATCGAACCCACAACCTATCGCGCTTACAATCGCACACTGGTGCCCCTTCGCCACGACTCTTATTACACACCGACAACCACCACAACCACTGACCACAATATTAATTATGGAAGACATAAAAAAGGTAACGTTATTAATTTTTACAACTGACTCCATAATACTAAAAGACACGGACGCTTACCTGCCCTCGAAAGTATGCAGTTACAGCCAATTATTTTTACTTTACGACGGATAAAAGTAAAGTTTTACCCCATCAGTGTTAGGTACCTGCAATAAGTTAGGGGTAATGGAGGATAAGGGTGCAAAGATTGTAATATTTTACAATAATGTAATACCGGATAAACGTAGGCGAAGCGATCGTTATAATTTTTGGATAAAAAATCTACTTTTTATTATGCCCTTCTTGAGTTTGTCTTATTTATATTTCACTTTATTTGACCAAACCTGACAATATCTATTAGGCAGTTGTGAAAGTTTAAATTATTGCCGCTGACATTGATGCCCGAAGAAAAATTGCCTTCCCCAAAGTTTGAGCGCTTCATACCGAAGTTTGTTTTGTCAATATTTTATTATCGCCGAGGACGCGCTCTTCGATCAAATTCGAAACCTTTTTAAATATTCCGTATTCCTAGGAATTTTTATTTTCTTTGTAATAATTATAACAAAATCTTCTTTAACCAAATGCTTACTAATCGTATACGATTTGAATTTCAAAACAGTTTGATGGAAATTATGGTTTACAAACATCGGGCCCTGTATTTATTAAACCTCATTTGTAAATCTGAATCGTACTGAATATCAAATCCAACTCGTAATTTTGACTAGTACAAATTATTGAAAGTTTAACGGCGTGCCTTCAACAGTGACGTCAACAGTGTATTATTTTGTATGGAGATTTGATGTGTAGAAAAAATCTTTAGTATAAGTTATAGTTACATACAGTTGCTAATACTTAGGTACTTATTATTTCAAAACCTTTCAAAATAACAAATTAAGTTAAAATAATAAAATAGAAACATAGAAAATATTTCCAGAAATTGTTGGTAAGTAGTTTGGGATGTATAAATATCTAAAAGGCAAAAAAATTGCATAAATATTAAGACATAACTGTAGCTATAATAAAAAAAACAAAATTATATTGTGGCGACGAGCATTGAAGTGAAATGATTCTTTGCTTATCATTTTTCAATGGCCCTATTCTACTGACACTTAATTTCGATTCCTTCTTGTTTTCAAATACTGAAATTCTTTGTTTTTCTTTTCGTGAACAATAGCCACTGCCAGCGAGGTGGCAACATTGTCATGTTCTTTTTTTACTTCATATTGCTCACTTTTAGTGTTATTTCTAATAAATACATCTCGTATATTTTCAAATATTAATTTCGTCTATAGATTATCTATCTAATAACAAGCTAGGTGTGGGTGGTGTATATCTGTCACGTGCAATATACAGATAATATTTACACTTTGAAAGCTATATACACATAAGCGTATGATAAATTCGCTGTGCAGCGCCCCAGGCGTTTCCGCTTCACTCGCCTCGGATGCACGCCGGTGCGATCGATCGTGTGAATACACCTTTATCCGTTTTTTTATTTTTTATTTTCACTTATTTATAGCGAGCTATTGAATCCCGTCCTCGTACGAACACATTTTTTTTAAAGATCGATTCGTTAGCACAGCCCACAAAGTCAACTACAGTGAAGATAAATCTAGATAAAAAATATGATATTTGAAGTTATTTATTTGCAAACCGAAAAATAACCGTTTGGATCCATATCAATCGGCATTAAATAAATACATACCCAAAATTGTAGCACGGTAAAATTTTCCGCTCATAATAATTAAGTGGCGACGGTAAATCATATATGACCCTTTGGTTTGATATATTTCATGGAGCCATTTGATTAATTTCACGCCAAATGATAACATTATACTACTTTGGTTATATAATAAATATACTTTGTTTTATAAAAACTCGCTCGACTCATATATAAGTATACTATTTTAATAATTACTGTTTACTTAAGAAAGACTTTCATTATTTATTATCTCATTATTAATGATCATAGTCATTAAAATTTCTAAGCGCATATTATTTTACAAAATATGGCTTTATATTTTTATATATTTTTATTTATTTTATATGCCAAGTATATTAGTATCGTTCTATAAAATAACAAATAATGAGAATATGTCTGTTCTAGTATATTTATTTTATGCGACGGCTACACTCACATTAACAACTATGGGTATCCGCAATACCCATAGTAGTACAGTACTGCATAGCAAAACACAGTGTATTAACAGAGCGCTGCAGTACTGTAGCGTCCAGTGCACTAAATTGGTGCCGTCCGAGTGGGCTTATCGATGGTTATGCTCTGAGACGTTTGTTACATCACTTTGACTGCTCATTCACGAACGAATGCTCAGTGTCACAGAGTTAGCAACGTACGGATTAACTATGATTTTGTACGTTGCAATCGATACTATATTATCAGCGTTACGAAATTAAATTTGCTAATAAATTTCTCGCTTCTACGGAATTAAGTTAAAGGAAATTTAGTAAAGAGAATGTCTATAAGCAACTAATTTTTAGGAAAAAAAATTGTTATGTGAATGAGTGGCTTTGATCAGCACTTTACGCTCTTTTAAATACATTTTGGTTTAGAACGTGTAAACTAACGAGATACTTTTTTGAACTAATGGAAGAAGCATTTTAACTAGCAAAATTCCACTGTGATAGTGCAAGGTTAATACGTAAAAACATTTTTTATCATTTAGTTTACTTTAAAATTAGCTATATTATGTCTCGTTTAATAATCCTTTAGTTTGCCTCCACTGTGCACACGGCGAACTGAAAAGCTTCACTGTAATCGTTATTCTCTAGACGACACCAAATAATTCCTAAAGCGACGAACAAATTAGTGCCTTCTATTCTATTCTACCGAAAGAAATATTTAATACTCTTTTTCGTCGCAATAATGTCGAGCGTAGACGTTATCTGCCCCCGTAGACAGATCAAATATTCGCACGCTTTTGAAGTCGCGAAGGCGTAAAATTAAGATAAGCTTGTAATGCAAATATGTTTAATCGTGTTAATATTGTAGAAGTATTTAGTTACTTAATTAATTTTCAACGTTTATTATCACTCCAATGTTATTTTTATAATATTAACAATAGACTTGATATTTTGTAGAATTTGCCGGAATTTCCTCCAGAGTACAAGTATGAAACATAACTCAATGGTAGTGTAGGGATTCAAGCGCAACCGAGTGTGTAATAGGGCGACGTGAAGGGGCATTTTCAGAGTGACCGGACAACGTCGTCGCTGAAATATCTAAATGCTAGTAGCTTTGACGTATAACATAATGTTACTAGTGTAGTCGTTGTCGGTTAATGCTGTGTTATTTGCTTATAAGAATTAAATGTATGTGATTAATGTTAATTATAATATTATTTATTGCCATTGTGGCATTTTTTAAACGTCTACGTTGTATTTAGGTTTAGGTAATCTACAAATTTTCCCATATCTTATTTTATATATGGCTTAAATTCGTCGGAAGGTGGGGAACTCAAGTGTATTTTAATACTAGGTTCCCTGGGTTCCTCAGCCTACCCTGTTATATGTGCAATACAGCGTGAAGCTAAAATAATATCACGTCTAACTACACAAAATAAGCCGTACCAACACCTTCATTATTCAGCATGTCTAAGTGAGCTGGAAGTGTAGAAGGAATTGATTTATAAACAAGCTTTTGAACCCATAAAATGCAGAAGATGCGTAAACACTTTCAAACCTTATAAATATAAATTACTGATTACTTGTACGAAATTCGTTATTTGTATTTAACAGATTTTAACACGTAGAAAAAAATACATACCGACGACATTTTATTATATAGTACTTTGTTTTAGAATGATTTTGATTATATTATAATTTTTCATCACAAAAATGGTTCTATAATAACCTGTACGAAAATAACCATTTCTTTATACGTACACAATATAATAAGAAACATATGTGTATATATTATATAAAGAAAAGATGCCACTTAAGTATTCTTCAGATATAATATTAAAGATTGTCCAGGAAAAATATCACGTATCGACGATACGGGGAATTCTCGTGCGTCCAACCGGAAAATAGCCGACATAAAGGTCCGACATTCTGGTGCTGGCTGAGGACGGAAGCGATAAAATATATGTGAGGGTCACCGACACCCTCGGTCGCGAAACTCATGAAAATCATAAAAAGTTTAAATTAAATTTTCTTGGTAAAATATGGCGGAACTCTCAATGTTTAAGGTAACCGCCATAAAAGCAAAGAATATTGAATAAATTAAAACTTTTCCATTAACGATAATATATTCATTTTATCGCGTTGTATATGTATGTGCATGCGATAGTTAATTAAATACCGGTAGGTTCAGTAATTTAATAGTAACATGACTAAACGTATATTTTTGAACAGTTTTAATGTCAAAAAGAATAATTAATAGTTTTTTTTTCTCGTGAAATTATTGAGAATTTAACATAAAAGACTCTGGCGCATAAATAAAATGCACAACAAGATGGCCGCGACAGTAGTCCGTGTTACCAGCGATTAATCTCCATTACCCGCACGCGGCCAATCTGCTACCAGTTCTGTTTTATTTCATTAAATGGACCCCGAATTAATACGCTCAAACGTTTACAAAGGCAAAAGAATCGACAAAGACCGCTAAAAGAAAATATGCCCCTTTTGTGTCGGTTTCTGATAAATGTCTTGCCTTTGTTTAAAAATAAACGACACAAACTTGTAGCTAATTTCAAATGGAATATTTTTATAGAAAACGGAACGCAATATTC
The DNA here is from genome assembly GCA_018249835.1 of Heliconius besckei. NCBI lineage: Eukaryota > Metazoa > Arthropoda > Insecta > Lepidoptera > Nymphalidae > Heliconius > Heliconius besckei. Next base: position 3,364 of record DWNA01001249.1, on the reverse strand, counting down.
TTCTTTTACAGAATCTTGTATAATGTATAAATAGCTATTTTATTATTGCTAGATAATATATTTTTTTGTTTTACGATTTATCCTGCACAAAGATGAATTGGCATAGGAAACTGGGAACCTACAGATAGGACACTCTGTTCCCATTGAGACAATTCGATTTTCCACTTTCCGCCGTGTGTGTTGCGTGTTGAATGGCGGAACTCTGCGTCGCGCTTAGCCTCGCTTCGAGAGAGGAACGCTCGCTCGAATAGGAACCGATCCCACAACCTTTTGTGTTTGCAGTCAGGGGTAGTGAATCCGCACCACGTCTGGGCTCAAAAATTAACTAAAGTGTGAGTTCATTCTTAAATAGAAAACAAACTTAAACTTATCTTGTTTTTAATTGTTGCAGGTGCGGACATTGTTCGTCAGTGGATTGCCGATGGATGCAAAGCCACGTGAACTTTATTTGCTATTCCGAGCATATGAAGTAAGTAAACGTTTAAAATAATACTGTAATATACCTATAGAATAACCTAAATTAGAAAAAATGCCAGTCGCTATATTATATACGTATCGCTCGTGACTCCCTCAGTCACGCAACGCTAAATATTTGATATGAAAGTTATATCAGCATGTATTATGTAAAATATTGGATAGCTGTATAAAATCGATACAATCTACCATAGGACATAGGTGGTTTTGTTAGTTTGTCGACTGGTACGGATGGTACAAGCGTGTTCGTGTTCTCAATGGTACCTGGTGCAGTGCGCCACCATTGTACGAGTATGATAGGCAAATTAAATTTCGTCGAACCCAATTTATGATGTCACGATCGTAGGGATTTAGGGCAATTAGATGTGCTTTTTGAGCTAATATACTATTAGGGATATTAGTTTACTACTTTTAAGAAGCTTTTCTTTTGTTTTGGTTTAGTTTCCATTTATTTAAAGAAACTGTAGAAATAAGAGTTAATATGAATTGTTATACACAAAGAGTGATTGATATATTTTTTTTTATAGGGATACGAGGGTTCACTTTTAAAGGTTACCAGCAAAAATGGCAAAACAGCATCGGTAAGTATATTTTTATGCAATTTTATTAGTAATATTATGCAGTATTCGTAATTTGTTATCGACACACTAGTAACATTTGTTACTTATTAACTAATTTGGTAAAAAAATATGTTTTAGAATTTTCTTATTCAATTTATTTCAAACATATATTTTTCAAAAATCGCAACGTTATAATATTTTAGAATTTTATATTATGAAATAATAATTAATTTCGATCATTCACACTAATGAAGCTAAGCATTTTTAATTGCAGCCGGTTGGTTTCGTCACATTTCACACTCGAGCTGGAGCTGAGGCGGCTAAACAAGACCTTCAGGTTAGTACTAACGCAAATCATCATAACTTATGTTAACCAAGTAATTTAATTATATCAAATTATTCGTTAATAGTTTTAATTTAAATGTGTTAAGAGTTTATTAAAATGTTATTTTTAGGATAAAACCACTACTAACACTTAATTTCTGTATCTATACTAAAACTATTTTATAAGACAAGTTCTGCTGCAAACGCTGAAATACTGTCCCATGAACTTGAAACGCTTTCAAAAACACATAAATATTTAAGAAGACAATCACAATATATTTGCAATAGGCCGAGATAGTTGGACACGAAAGTAAGAACGCTACTTGTAAATAATAAAAAAGAGTACAACGCACGGTGTTACTAAATCTTCTCATCACATGCCTCAACACAGCCAACAAGCACTATAGTTAATACTCTCATTGTAGACTTGGAATAACATTTTCCTGACTCGAGTAACCGCATCGTAAGTTATGCTAAACCCATGCACATATCGGGTCATCAAGTCGGAGCCACTAAGCTCTCAATCCCGGATATTGGAGTGAAATCGATTTGGCTACGGTGTATATAAACAACTGCATGTCACTGTTTGACAGATTTCGATGTCACACCACAAGCACAGTGTTGCGGCACTTTGGCAGGCGCAGGCGGGGTTCCCATTGTGTCTAAATAAAAACCCTATCCATGAATTTTTTTTAACTTATTCATGTCAGTATTGAATCGTTCAACCAAGTCATAAACAATAACTTTCGCGGTTTATAGACAGATAACAAAATCGAAACAAATAATAATAAAGAAAGAGTTAGGCTGCGTCAACGTCGCCTCCACGAAGGACCTTGTGTGTCCCGTGGCGGCGCGGCCAGGCCGGTGTCATTATATCGGAGCGCCGCACCGCTCGCGGCTGTTCACAGCAGGGTGTCCGGTTCGACCCCGATATGCCGCAAACGATTCGGCTGGAGTTCGCTAAAAGCAACACGAAGGTCAGCAAGCCGAAGCCGGCCGTTGCCACAGCCGCGCCAGCTGCACACCCCGCATTGATGCACCCACTCACTGGACGTAAGTACCGCCGACGCACACACCACCCGGCGCTCGCTCGATCGTCTTCTCCGGACTTAGAAACTATATCTCATCTAAGATATGTATATTTCCGCCCCTATTTACTGAATGTGGATTAACTTTTACTCCATTTTACCAATATTTATATAGTAGGTGAGATATCGTTGCCATGTAGTTTTCTAATCGTTACACTATCCAACAAAAGAATTATCACGACACACAGATTTCATATACCTATAATATTTTGCTTGTTAGTGTATCTAAAAGTGAGTGATCGCGTGTCGAGCAAACGCAAGTTGGGCAAGTATCTGTAATCGCTTACACGTACCACGCAAGGCCGCTCCTAGCTCCGCGAAGCTATTACCTATGAACTGAACTGTCGTGTTCTCGAACACCAATGTTAACTTCCTCGACACATGTTTTCATGACACTGCATCATTATCATAATAATATGATAAGCGTATGTGAGACAAATTGACGATGTCGACGCGTGAAAACATTGTCTTGTACATTGTAAATATGTTAGCTCCCTCTTTGGCAGATTAATATTTTTTGTACACAATATTATTTTATTTCTCTTAGGGTGGTATTTGTCTGATTGTTGCGTTGATTATCCAGACTTAGCCAGCCCCTTCTTCCCTGGAGGGGGCGCCGAGTTGTGGCATCACCCATTAGCCTACGGAGGGGAACTGCCAGCTTTGTCGCACGGGCTCGTTCACCCCGCCATCCATCCACAGATGGCGCCCGTGCGTTCTTACCTTTGACTAGCTGCCGCCGATAGGCCACACCACGTAAGTTGTAATCTTTGCCTAAGACGTAGTTTATAGAGGTTAGTATAAGTAGTCTTAAAACGTAACTATAGAAAGATGATGATATGTTTCAAACATGTTCTCTCTTCACCACCAGGTTTTGCCTTCCACTTTCTATTTTCACATAAAATATGTAATACCCAA
>DWNA01001248.1:0-15597 GCA_018249835.1 Heliconius besckei | reverse complement strand
AGTATGCTTAATGTCCGGAATTTTCAGATTGTCATGTTTTGCGAGAAAATCTTGCCAGCGTGATTCAGGGATTGCACTTATTGGTACAACGCCCTCTATTGGTACATTCAACTTATAAATGTCTAATAATTTGACTTGGAAATGTCATGGTCGTGTAGAATTTACAATTAAGCAAATTCATTGACCATATACATATGTAAATCGTCAATGTTTAACCAAATATATAATTAATAATTAAATAAAGGTACAACTACTTCATGAAAACGTTCACCTCATTTAAAATTGACTAATCATAAAATATTGCCATTATTTAGGTACCGATATTTTTCTTCCTGTCAACATGGCAGACAATAAAAATCCTAAAAATCTAGTAGCGTTCTCGAAACGTATAAAGAATGATAACTTGGTGATAAAGTATTATTTGTGTTCTTAAAAATATAACAATGTTAATATTGACTTTAAAATTATTATATAATAAATTATATAGATATATTTTTTGTATAAAGTTTGAAATGAAAACCATTAAAGAGTTTTGTTATACTTGCATCAATTTTTTGTAAATGTATATCACGAAAAATAGAATTCTAGATTTTAAAATTTGAATTAGGAATTTCTATATGAATATATTATACATGTAAAAATTGACCCTAACCACGTATTTTCAATTCATATTACATAAGTCAGAATTTGTGTGTAGCTGTTGTTTAGTTTACTTTCTATATTCACCGTAAATTTCTTTGATAATCATATTTGTCTTTATTAGTGTACTTTGCAATAACACGTTTAAATTTCTATCGTTTCTTAGGAGATATTTTTATACATTACGATAACATTAAAACAAGATTTTTTTACAATACAGCTAGCAAATTTTATATAACTTCTGTCTGTAAATGTGTTCTGTGCTCTAATTACATTGAAAGATTATTTTTATAATCAATAGATTTGAAAAAGATTTTGAAAAATCCAATACCATATGAGACTTAAAATTGGATTAAGTAAACTTTAGAACTCGTGCAACTTTAGAACAAAAAGCAAACTTAAACACTACTTTCCTCTTAAAATAACTTAAAACAACAGGAATATATTACACAGTATGTAAAAATCAGTTACTTATTTATACTATGATGGGTCAAGTGCAGACGTCGTGACATTAGGACTGACACATGACGGTCGTCATGTCTTTTTGATTATCTTTATTTATTGTCACTTTTCATATCGTTAAGTTAAGTTGACACGCTTGTAACTTTGTAATTATTTTTTTGTAAGTTTTTCTTTTCATACTGTTTAATGACGTGGTAGTTTCTGAATTTTTCTTGTATGAAACTTTAAATATGCTATTGCTAAGCATAATAAAACAGAATGATAAATACCTCTAAATATTTTAAAATATTTAACTTATATATGAGATTAAAGTTCGATTTTGACTTTCCAAAATATCTTTTTCAAATTTAGTACACAAATGGCAGAAGCAAAAATTGTATGTGAATTTTATTTTGAGAACATTTTACAAAACCGCAGAATATTGTTTAATAAAACTTTATTTTCTGCAAAAAATGGGAGAGTTTTGTATGTACTACCAGAAGAGTTGAATGAATTGCCACAGTTGTCTCAAGATCTTAATCAGATTGACAGGCATTATATCAAAATGATTACTTTTATTTATGCACCTTCTCTAAAATCACTCTTAGAAAGTCTTGTAACTCTACCAAATTGGCAACATATTCCATCTACAATAGTTCTTGACAGTCTAACTGATTATTGCCACAGAGACAATGTTTCAAACACCTGTGCAATTATTGCTTTTTTAATTGATACACTCAAAAGTTGCTCTAAAATTTTAAAATCAACTTGCAGTTTATATATTTCTGCACCAAAAGCAATATTAGGTGAAGATATATGTACTTTTTTGGAAGAAATATATAGTTAAAAAGTTTATTGAAAAAGAAATAACCAGGAAAATAAATTTACATCACCATTTAATGTTAAATATTTGTCAAGGATTATAAATAAGGATTGATTTTTTAATTACAAGATATAGAAGTTTCTTAATTACACATCTAAATGTCTAACAGTCATATTTGATAGAATTTTTTTTGACTGATATTGATGTTCTAGATGATAACATGTTTTAATGACCAAATATAATGGACCTAACATAAATTTCTCTCTGTCAATATGTGGAATACAGCATAAAGAAAAAAACTGTTTATCCAAGGGTCCGAAAGAAATAACAAATGATATTATGTTAAAGTGCATTTGAGTAATTATCTAAAAGAGAAAGTTTACCTTTTGGATAATTATACATTTTTGGTGGAGTCACTAAAATATAGCAGTGCACAGAGATAATTAATAATAATGCTGAATTAAAATGCAGGCAATATGACATCACCCTGCTTAAATGTGATGGCCAAAGTGTTAAAATAAAGTTATTGAAGTAATATGTTGTTTTTCTATTCAATTAATTGCATTACATTTTTTTAAATAATAGGTTTAACTAATTGTTGACATATCAAATTGATAAATTAATGACTTTGTAATAAAAAGTTTAAAGGTTTTTTTATCTAAGCTTCAATACAATATACAGCAGGAAAAACACAAATATTGAAAACAAGAATAAGTAAAAAATGTAATAGTTGTGATTTCCTTTGCCTAATTTAAGAACTCTTCCCATTGTTTTCCCAAGAAATCCTGAACTCCTATCAACGTCATCGTCTAATCCTCTTAATATTTGATCTTGGAGACGAACTTCATTTCCAATTTCTATTGACATATGTTTTAAAGTGTTAATTTTTCCACTTAGATCGTGAGCCATTCGTTCATTTTCATGTTCTAAGACATCATCTGTAGGAGCCCTTGGTATGGGTTGGTACTGATAACCTTCTCGAGCTCGCCTCATATTGGTATTACCTCGTCCCGCCGTCTTGACACGTAATTATATTGATAGTATAAAATTTGCTTCAGAAGCCCAGAAATATCGACTTTCACAATTTTATTATATTTATAATTATTTAATATTTTCTTGTTATTCGTGATTAACTTTATGTAAACTTTGTATTCAATATAAAACCTGTGTGACGGAGAAATAAACACATCAGCAGTCAGCTGCTAGTAAATGTCACAGTTGAAATTGACAAATGACATTTATGACGTTGATAATTGGCGGATCATGAAATTGTTACCATAACAAATAAGACTTGTTATAAAATTTTAGGATATAAATAAATTGTATTTAAAATGATTTTATATATCGTAATTTTTTTGGTTCACACCGATTGGACCTGTATAGGATCCAGGAGGAATAGTACTCCATATGAGGCCGACCTATATGGAGTACTATTCCTCCAGGGACGTCTCCTCGCTGTGCGATCTCCACCGCATTTATGGGGAGTGTTCTGGAGAACTGTTTGTCCTGTGACTTGCCGCCGAAGTTTCTAACCGCACAGTACGTCACAAACTCAAATACCATCCACAACATCTGGATTCATGGCCTTCCACTACTGTGCGGTTTCTTAGGAATTTTCTTCCGCGCGCCGCGGAACTGTGGAATGACCTATTTGCGGCAGTGTTTCCAGGTAGTATCGACCTGGGTACCTTCAAACAGCGCGTCTATCTCCATCTTAAAGGCCGGCAACGCACCTGTAGCTCCTCTGGTGTTACAAGGGGGCGTGGGGGGCGGTGATCACTTACCATCAGTAGACCCGTACGTTCGTTTGCCTTGTCTTTTTCCATAAAAGAAATGAAAAAAAAATTGAAGAATGGCTCACCGTAAAATAAGATCAATAGGGACTTGTGTTTAATTTTTACAATATTTCAGACTTAAAATATATACTACGCAATAAAAAAAGTTTTCATTCTCACAATTTGTCATAAAATATGACACACTCGCCAACATAATAAGCTAACCGATTAGTCACCGCTAATGGACGTGTATCAAATATAATAAGCTTCATATTTTGTTTCATTAGGAAGTATACGCATACCTTTGCACAAATGCAAAACAAAAATAAATATAAAGAATGTCATAATTAACTATATTTGTTTGTCTTATCATTGATATATTTTTATGTGTTGTGATTACCTATTTTTATATTTGTAAGTTCAGTTTTACATAAGATTGTCTATACTATCTTTTATGTATTTATGTAAGTAAAATAATTTTTATATATTTTTTCAATATGGTCTTAAAATAATAATATCAAAACTTGTATTCTGCGATTTAGATCCAGGAAATAACATAAACTGGTACTGGTAACAGTAAAAAAATTGAAAATATTAATGTTAAAATATTAATAGGATCACTTATTTCAATGAAATTATATTTAAAAAAAAATTATATATTTTATTAATGTTATAATACAAGTATGTACAGTATTAACTAAGGCAATTGACACCTGTCTTAAATAATTATATACTATACAGTCTGAACAATAAGCAGATAGACTTTTCAAGTACAATCACCATAAAAGAAATACATGATGAAATTGAATATAATTAATCTTACCATAAGTCAAATCTATTTTAATTAAAAAAAAGTGAATATTTTACATTTTTCGTACATAATATATAAAAAGTAAATACATTGATTTATGATTTATATAGATTCATATTAAATGTTTAATGTATGGATAGAAAAAGTGTGAACAATAAATACATACTAAATCTTTGGCTGCAAGGCCCACGGTAGTTCAACTAACGCTATTAGGAATGATGCACGGGGCCGCCCATCTTAGGGAGATTCCAGTTGAAAAACATTAAAGGACATGAATATATACAAATGGTTGACACAAATGTTGTGTTCCACAAGATAAGAGATTAGAGACAAGATGCGACACAACTTTAATTTTTAGCAAGAATTCAATATAATAAATATGTTATAGTGCAAATGAATACAGTGATAATGTCTAAACATTCACTACAAGTACCATCCGGGATCCATATTATATCACTAGGCGGTTCAGTCTTATAAGCCGCGATACAACATGAGTTCAACAGTATGTCACCAATGTAGCGCTAATTAAATAAAAAAAAACAATAGGGTTAAGATAGTGATAGTATATGTAACATTGTAATATATTTTAGGTATTCTTATGTGTTCAAATGAAATAGCATCGCGGCATCTACGAAGAAATTAGTTCGGCGACGATATAATATTTTATATGTACATAATACAACATAGAACACAGTGGAGCGTCGATTATCCGAACTAATTGCTGGACATAGGTGTTTGGAAAACAAAGATGTATTGACTTAGCTATAATCTAATCATACCTTCCACATAGAAGTTAAAATTATAATAACGTTGTTATATTTTTTTACGACAATTCAAAGCGAGGCACGTAACGGACGTGCCACTTGGACGGGCTCAGCAGTCGGTTAAGCGGCCGTCCCGTTAAGTGACGTCCGGATAATCGACACTGTACAGGTGTACATAGCAAGTCGTGAATTAAGCACGAGTAGGTTTCGAGCTCCTAGTTTCATATCGTCATATATGCACTGGTACGTGGAGAAGTAGCGCGTCCAGCTGGGGGAACTCTTGCGAGCACATGGCGCACCTAAACGGCGCCTCGTCCTGAGCGGTGGGAGAGGAGGGATTGGGAGAGGGCGGAGAAGGGGAGAAATTTGTGGGTGGAGTTTGCTGTGGAGGCGTGGGCGAGCGTGGGCCAATAGCTCGGAGGTCGTCTGCTGGCCGCCTTGGAGGTCTTCGACTTCGTACCTAAAATATCAACATTTTAAAGGTGAAAAAAAAAACATAATTTCCCACCAAAAATATCACTCCGAATAAAATTCTAATGAATTATACTACTTTGCTTATACTAACTAACTATTAAGTTATTTTAATAATATTAAGTGAATTACGTAGATATAACTACGTAGATATATAGTTTTAAGCATAGTATCAAAAGTAAAAAATATGTAGCTAATGACAACTCGAAAAAGTAAAGATTACGTAATTGTGAAAACGACATAACATATTTGAAACATGATACATGTCACAGTCAAACATAGAAATAAAAAGATTAAAATCCTAGTGGCCAAGACCACCATCATCACATTTACGGACTGCTAATGATTGATGCAAATGAAGTCAATAATGACTTCTTTTATAGTGTTACCTGTTTAGTCCTCGGCCTCGGCTCCTCAGTGTGTATCATCTTGGGGCGTGGTGCGGGCGGGGGTGCGCGGCGGCGGCGCCGCGTGGCGCGACGAGGCGGCACAGGGGAGGCAGGCGGAGAGGGCGCAGGGGACGGGGAGTGGGCAGGGGAGGGCGAGGGTGCCTCCCACTCGCGCCGCGCCGGTGACTCTTCGGATTTTATTTTTCGTCGACGTTTATACTTCCGTGGTCCACTCTGTTTTTATATTTTTTTTATGAATTTATTATGTACTACGATTATTACAATAATATATTTGCATAATAAAATTAATTTAAAAAGAAAATATTCAAGTAATATTTAAATAAATGTATCTTTATGTTATGTGTTATATATTTTAGTTTATTCAATAATAATAGATTTTTATAAACGCAATATGACAAATAAAACTATTATTAATAAAAAATTTACCTGGGGTTGCCTTTTCAAAGCTGTGTTTTCATCACAATGTTGTATAAGATGTTGAACTAATTCTGCACTAGAGTGCATTGGCCGCCCACAAACTACGCAGCAATATTGGTATCCACCTAAAATTATAAAAAATGTCAAAAAAAAATGAAGGTCATACAAAAAATCTTGCAAACATTTTTTTAATTAAATATTTCATTTCCTCGAGTGAGAATCGAGCTTATAACCTGTTGCGTTTACAGTGACACACGTTTGATGCTACGACTGGCGCTCTAGTAACGAGACAAAGCGCTGCGATGAGTTCTGCCACTCAAAACGCAATGCCTAGAGACTTCAGTGGAAAAAATAAGGAAAATTATTTTTATTTTAAACTGCAAATAATAATATCTTAAAAGTATATACAATACCCACATATAAACCATTTAGTTAGTTGGAAAAAAATGTTGAAAAATATTTTTGAAATACAGACTGAGAATCAGTTTTGTTTTGTTTGTTTACATTTAGTGTCAAGTCCAAATGAATAGAATATAGATGTAAAAATAGAACATAATTTCTGCATATGCTTATTTACATGTCAAAATCAACTGTTAATATATATTTCCATTTTTCTTCTGAGAGTATGCACAAGCCAAAAACTAAAAATCAATAGGAAATTGTCTTTTTCTGAACTGATTTTGGCAAAGAAAAGGGGCAAGCATTACTTGGTTAAGGTTCAGATAAGTCAATGAAACAAAGTTTAAAGATTGGAATTAATGTGCCTTTTGGGTGTTTGTAAACTAATGTAAACATGTAAACTATTTAATAAAAAATATACAGGAAATAATTTAATGTATTTATAATATTCGATTTATATCAAGTCTGTAAGAGTTAATAAGTTCTATAGATTTTATTCAATACGATTATTTACAGTGCTATCAGCAATATTTATTTTTATAAAAAATATTAACTCTATTTTGTGACCTATAAATTAACTTTTTCTGATTTGTTTACCTTTTGTCTCACAGCTCCTTGAATAGGGTATAGTAATCTTCGTATAAACTTAAAATTTTATATATACTAAAATATATAACACAGACACTCTGTTCCTCCCATACTGAACTTGGTTATAACTTATTTACTTCGAAATGGCATATCAAATGTAGTATGTTATATCGAACCCACAACCGCAACGGTTGCCGCCTGTCAGCTGTGCTGTTGCGCTAAGACAGTATTAATAATTAATACAGAAAATAAAAAATCAATAGTATATATAGTAACCATTAGCACGTCGATCAGGCGCGGAGTGGTGGGAGCGCACGTGCTCGCGGAGCACCACGCGCTGGTTGAACGCTCGAGGACATACTGCGCATGCGTATGGTTTTTCACCTGTCAAAATGTATGTTGGAATTAATTATCTTTTAGAAGATATTTTAATATATTAAGTAAATAAAAAGCAGTTTCACATTGTATTTTACATATAAAAAATACATTAAAAAAAATATAACTACATACATACATACATAGTTTCACGCTTTATCTCTAGCGAGGTAGTCAGAGAATGGAGCGCCAAACGTTACGGTCTCTACATACCTCTTTCGCCTCGTCCACTGTCATCAACCTCTTCATACATGCCCTTTGGGGGATCCGAACCGTCGACCGAGGTCTTCCTCTACCTCACTTACCGCTCACTTTGTCGTCATAAATCTTTTTTGTCATTCTTTCATCAATCATTCGTTTGATATGTCAAGACATACTGTTTATGGAGTACGGAGTTACAATTAGTAATACAACAATCCAGTGTTTTAAAAAGGAAATCTTTTGAGGGCTATTTAGCTGGGGAATGGAGTATCTGTTTAGTTGACCCTCAACTACTGCGTACTAACATATAAAACACTAAACGTTCCACCTACCAGTATGTATCCTCTCATGTTTCCTCAGTGTGCCGCCGTCGGCGAAGGCCTTCCAGCAGAAACGGCAAGCGTAGGGGCGCTCTCCGGTGTGGATGCGAACGTGGATCTGTTGTGAACTACGCGAACCGAATACTTTACCTGAAATCATATTGTATGTTAGAAAATAATGACTCAAACTACTTCTATAGTATGGTAGGCTTTGACTTTGGTGATTTTCTTCCTGAGGAAAAAATTAGCAAATGCTCAGAAAGTCAACTGCATGGCGGCCACGATTCGTCGGCCGTACTGTACTTGACGGTAAACTATAGCACTAAGTACTAAATACTAAATACAATGTGCCGGTGGCACACTGCCCATAGCGAATGCACCCAATGATTACCATTCCATTCCACAACATCAAACAATATTGATTTATAATGATCACCCGTTTATTTTTAAAAATGCCAGCATAATAGGTATTTAATATCTTAGAAAGGTCATAGCAACTTAACATTAAGAAAATAATAAAATAAAAAAAATATTGAGTTACAATTTTTATCTACACAATTATAGATAATAGAAAGTTTTCTTATTTATGTTAAAATTAAGCTATAAAGGTAAAAGGGAATCAACTTATGAGTAGCACATTATTTACTTATTGTGATTGTCGTGGGACAATGGGACAGCGTCTGACTGAAAACGCGATGGTAATTGGTTCGATCCCACTAGAAAACGAATAATGATACTCAAATGATTTTTATATCGCCGCTCTGGTAGACAAAGTACAGCGTTGTGTTGCGCTTACAACACAACGTCATGCGTTGCGCGTCGGAGAATGGAGTGTCTTACACTACGTTCCCTCTACCTACTCTGCTATAAAGGAAATTTACGTAAAGCTGCTTTTTTTACTTTACTTACCACACTCTCTGCATGGAAACTGTCGAGAACTGTTTGATGATGTATTATTTTTACCCCGACCCATTCTTTTTAGTCTGAAAAGATATAGATATTAATATAAAGAGATTTTGTCAAAAATTAAAAGTGGTTTTTTTTAATAAAATTATCTTTGTAAAATAAAACTCCATTTCGTAAAAATGATGTAAACAGGCATAAACCTCTCAAATCTAGTCGTGAAGTTGAACGTTGTGTAGATTTATTATAGAAAATAGATAATTGCGTAAAATAGAACTAGATATATCCCTTTTTCGTTCAGGTATGTTTTTGAGAATGAAAAGTGGCATATCGGCCACGTTTAGTAGTATTTTTGTAGTAGTAAGTGTTTACGTTATTAGTATCTATTCGCAACTGCGTCATCAATAATACAGTATGGAAAAAAATTGTAAAACGAAAAAAATATCTTACATCTAAATTGTTACAATGCATCTTGATAATTTTTTTTAGGCATGGGTTTCAAATATTTTACCCTATATGCTGCTCCCGTAAAAGGAGCGCAGACGCTTTCGCCATTACCACGGTATATTCACATTACAAAAGCTACTTATTATTTTTAAACAACATAAATAATATTGAGTTTAAAATTTATTCAATGAAAAATCTATTATTTTTAAAGTAGTACATGTGATGGTTATGAATTCAAATTTTAGAAGGGGAAATGATTCAAAATAAAGACATGTTAAAGTAAGGGGTAAAGTAAATAAAAAAAAAGAATTCATCAAATGATTAAATAGAGTCATACAAATAGAGTGATTAAGAGGACAGTGTAGTACCTGGAGGCGCGCGGCCTCTCGGCGTGGCGCTCGGCGTGCGCCAGCAGCTGTAGCGCGTCGGGGCAGCTCTCACCGCACACGTCACACGTGTGCTCTTGCTCCCACGTGCTGCTCGTACTGTCGTGACGCTTGTAGCTGGAAGCGGAACGTATCTCGTATAAGACAAGCTAGGGCTGCAACTTAGATTGATGACATTATAGATTTGAAGTTGGTCACTACAAAGCCTTACTTAGCCTTCCTTTTTTCTAGACATTTTATGATTTTTTTTTCAATTCATCATATTATAAGCAAACAGATTTGCTAATTCTAGTTCATAAAATAGTTTTCTTAAAATCCATATCAAAGTTTTATTAATAAATTGATATCAAGGTGTTATTAATAAACTAGCCGACCTGGGCGGCTTCACCCGCTTGAACTAAACGAATAATTATTAAATAGGTTTATGAAATTATTTCCAGTTTAGGGTGTGAATTCTAATAAACCGTGAAACACGTGTTCAGTGAAATTTTTTTTGGAGTGTGTATTTTAAATTTTATAAAAATCTTAAGGTTAAAACTTTTGAACATCCCTTAGTGGGTATTGGTGCCCACGTTATGGAAATAAACATCTGTCCAAATTTCACGTTTCTGTCATCAGCGGTTAAGGCTATGCGTGCGTCTTACCTCAGTCAGTGGGAACATGCCTTTTTACATAAATATACAGATAAATAAACAATGAAATAGTCGTTACCTATGCGCAGCAGCAACATGCCGACGTAGCAAGTCAGCTCGTTGAAAAGCAACACCACAGTCCCCACAGAACAACTCGGGGCCGCGTACATCAGCTCGATCGATTCGCTCCGTTCGCTCACGGCCACGTACTCTCGCTTCGCTTTCGCCTTGCTCGCTTCCGCTGTTCGCGAGGGGTGACAGACGGTAGTCCATATCGTCGCCTTTTGATAAAGACCACATTTAAAATATTTTTAGTAAGTTGCTAACAACATATATAACAAGCAAATAGGAATTTCGACGTAGCTTAATAACAGCATATGGCTTAGTAGTAATCACAGTGTTTGGACTGCTTTGGTTTCCAAGGTTTCCAAGTTTTTTGTACTTTTTTTTAGAAAAGTAACTGTGGCTTGAAACTTGGTTTGTGGCTTGCCATAATCGGAGAGACTTTTCTGGTAGCACCAATACATACAATCATATAAATAAATATATTTGTGGAGGGTGTTATGAGGAAATGTAAATAATTAATTTAGTGGGGATCGAATCCACAACTATGGGACTTATGGTCAGTTCAAGCCTCAAGCCACAATAAGGATACTATTAAAGACGTAAGTATCCTAACTGATAAGTCTCAGATGTAAAATTATTTCAGATTATCCATTAATGTTGAGTAACTTCAGTTATGGATATAATAGTTTTAAGGAATATAATTATAAGTTTTGTAATCCAATTATCTTTTTTCCAAATCAAACCAAACAAAAAATAATAAACCCAAGTTTATCTTTTTTTGGTCAGTAAATTAATATAATATTGTTTTATACTTTCATTCCTAATGCCTTTATTTTAAAAGAATCTGTTTAAGTAAGAATGCGTTAACAATAGATTTTATACCGGAGTTGCAATCGTCGTAGCTGGGCTCGCGTTTGGGCGCTGGCACTGGTGCGCGCACGTGCGGGTGGCGCGCGGCTGCGTGCGCGCGCAGCCCCTCGCGCGACCAGCATAGCTCCCCACACTCGCCGCACTCCACAGGGGAATCGCCGCCGTGTACCTGTTCATGTGGAAAAATATTTCATTTTTTTATAGTTATTGTTTTTCTTGTCAGTTTTACACTGTATTTAGGTACGCAGTTTGGTTACGCAGAAGGAACTAGCGTAGTGGTTGACTAGTTTTAGAGCGTATATAAATGTAATAATTCATTCCTCCGAGTGGGTATCAAACTTACACGATCGCATTAAGGAAAAACATTTTCCGATTAAGAGAATAACTTGATATTATATATTTTCAAATTTAACATTATCTTTTATCAAAAGATAAATTATACATATTGCTTTAATCTTTTCAACATCATAACATGGAATAATAAGTCTAATCAGAGTTTTAAGTGAATTGATTAATTAGTAACTATTTGCGCTACTTATAGTAACTATAACACCACTACACAATTTGATAAGACTCTCATTTTTATCATCATCTATACATATGATAAAATAATATCTGGTTGTGGAGGATATATCGAAAGTACATAACATGAAGATAGACACTTACCCTAGAGTGTGACTGAAGGGCCTTCTCTCTCGCAAAGCCAATACCACAGTGGCGGCACACGAAAGGGCGCGAGGGGTCGGCGGGGGGTGGTGGCGAGGGCAGCGAGGGTGGCGGTGGCGAGGGCGACAGCGAGGGAGAGGGCGGCGAGGGCGGTGTGGGCGGCGGCTTAGGCGGAGTGCGCGCCCGTCGCGACCACTGCTGTGTGCGCGCTGACGTCATGTGCTCCCATACACCGTTCTAAACATGCATTTATGGTTAAATACTTTATTATACCTACATATAAGAGAAAAATATCTTACAAACAATAGTGGACCCGCAATTAATCGATAAACGTGATTACGGCGATTACGGCCGCCAGAATACGGCGGGTCCACATTATTGTAAAGTTTAGCAATTAGCAAGTTTAAAATGTACATTTTCGTTATGAACCAAAGCAACAAAATTTTATTTTGTAATTTTATATATGAGAAAACATCAGCCACCATTATATGAGGCCATATGATGTTGTTAACAAAAAGACAGACTGATCAGATACTGATCTAACTGACAAAATATATCATGGGATATATCATGTTATTTACCAAAATAAGTGTATTTGTATTTGCTTGTGAAACTTAAGAGTTAATTGTAATTGTATTTTTGTGGCGCTAATTAATTGAATAAAAAATTTATATTTCATATTACATATTAATTTATTTAGACCTAAAATTGAAACTTCTTAAAAGTGCGTGTGATGCTCTATTATTATGCACAGTGCACATATTTGTCACAAATATTTATTTAGGGTGTCCAAGTAAATTGATCAAATGATCATTCTCAAAAGGTTTACCTCAACAGGTTCAGGATTCTTTTTCCGTCTACCTCGTTTTTTCTTTATTTTGACTATTGGAGTATGTGCTCGTTCATCTTCTGCAAATAAAAATATATATTAGCTCAGTTCAACACACAACCTAAAATTGTAGGCTATACTGTAATATGGGAAGATGTCCCCTGAGATACATGTAGTTTTTTCGAAAAAAATAGATAAGAGGATTTTCTAGAAACGTCTAAACTTTCTGATATGGTATGTCCGTCTGACCACTGTAATATACCTGGTTGGTAGTCACCAGGCTCGGGGTCCGGTACGTAGGCATGCACCTTGAGGTGCGCCATGAGGTCGCACTTGCGCACGTAGCGCACGCCGCACAGGTTGCAGGCGTGTGGGCGGTCGTTTTGGTGCGCCACCATGTGGTTCATGAGGGCTGCCTTCTTGCGGAACCGGCGCGAGCAGAAGTCGCACGGCCATGGACGCATTGCCGTGTACTCGTCCTGGATTACATGTTTATTTATGAATTTTTGTGTTATAGGATTATTTATTGAAGCAGTTATAGAATAACAGATTTATCTCAACAAATTTATATTATGGTCTACGTGTAATGGCCGCCCTGAGGTTAAGTGCCCGGAACTTGAACTTGAACACTTGGCAGAAGACTAATAAAAAGTCATCTACAGCAAAACTTCAGGGGGACCACAACATATTGATTTTACTATATAGGATTATTTCATTTCTCTGATGATAAAATATTTTAAACAATTATTATTAATTTTAAACAAAATAACAAGAGTGCCACTTTCTTGTTCTTCAGTAACAGCAGTGGCACCACCATGCCATATTGCACTAGCTTAATGATAAAATATAAAATCAAATCAAAAAATAAATCAGCTTCACGCTATATCCCGCATACAGCAGGGTAGGCAGAGGGAGTCTAATCTTAATACTCTGTTCCCCACTTCCCGCCGATTTCTGAAAGCATTGGATGTAGAGTGGTGGAACTCCACGCAAAGAAATGGAAATATAAATTTAAATAAAAACTTCCTGTTCCTCGAGTAGGGATCAAACCCACAACCAGTCGCGTTAGCAATCACACTGTGTCCCTGCGCCACGATTTGCCTCAAATGATAAACTATACTAAATATGAACTTAACCACCTGCTCGACATTAGTATATTTCTATAAGATTGTTACTACTGAAATTTTTAAGCAACTTGATGGTTCAAAACTGCTCACAATAGTCAACAGTAATATTGTTAAATAAGAGTCTACTTATTATAAGTTTTATTTAATATAGTCGTAAATAACATAATTTAATCAATTTTAAGTTATTATTTATTATTTAGTAGTTAAATTTTTCTCAAAATAAATTACTCTTACTTGATCAGTTGGTAAAGGAACATCAATATCATTTTCTTCTTTAACATCTTGGATGGGATTTGCTAAGTGTTCCATAGGCACTTCCACTCTAAAAGGAAAACTGCATGCAATCAGCTTAATAATATTCAAGAATATTTAGAGGATAAACATGTATGGAATTAAGGTCTATTGAATGTCAGGCAGGACAGCTGCCAGCTTATGTAAT
Source organism: Heliconius besckei (assembly GCA_018249835.1). Taxonomy (NCBI): domain Eukaryota; kingdom Metazoa; phylum Arthropoda; class Insecta; order Lepidoptera; family Nymphalidae; genus Heliconius; species Heliconius besckei. Next base: position 798 of record DWNA01001248.1, on the reverse strand, counting down.
AGTAAAATATACCATTGACTTTGAAAAGAGCAACTGTTGAGTTTCTTGCCGGCCCTTCTCAGCAGAACTGCCTTCCGAACCGGTGGTAGCTTTTTGTTGACATGTACATTCGACGATTCAAAAGTGCTTTTATAGTTTATTTGAATAAAGAATATTTTGAATTTGAATTTGAATCACTTATTATAAAAATATACTTTTTTAGTTTTAAAAATTTTTGTTCTTACAAATATTTTTAATCCGACACACATATGACTTTTTTTGCTATTAAAATATAAGCCCTATTAAGCATAGTTAATATTTTTTTTTCTAAAATCTATATTTCATCGATTTTTTAACCATTTGTGTGACAAGCTTAATTTTAAATTTTAATGTTGCAGTGTGTCTATCAGTGTATATAATTAAATTAATTCATTTCTCAGAGTCCGAATCTTTATATTTCACTTCTTAGAGTAGGGATCGAATCCATAACCATCGCGCTACAGTCACACCCTTGTGGTGCTCACAACAGCCACACTGGCTCTCGAAACCACAATAATTGCTTATGTAGGTAGTTGTGTTCTGTCCCATCGGTCCATCAAAAGAAGGGAGGGTTTATGAGTAACAGGTAATTAATTAGCCAGTTAATAAGCCGGAAAATGGAGTTACCATCCTACTATCCAACTAATTTAACGAATGTTAAAAAATTTTAAGCTTGTGAGGATGGATGGTTGTTTGTTCAACTTTCACATAAAAGTAAAAAACAGATGTTGATGAAACTTTATAATAATTTAGCTTGTACATCAGAATAACACAGAGGTT
>DWNA01001247.1:0-15599 GCA_018249835.1 Heliconius besckei | reverse complement strand
ATAGTTTTAAAAACTACTTGTTAGTTCCTATATTTCATACTATGTGTAAATAAATAAATGAAGCCAATCGTAAATGCAACAGGTTGTGGAAATTAAATATTTTTAATACTTTCATTTTCTCGCTCTGGTGTTGATAAAATTTCAGCAGAATGGGGAACTAAGTGTCTTAACATTAAGTTTCCTCTCCCTACCCTGCTATGTGCGGGAAACAGCGTGTACTGAAAAAAAAATGTGCAAAATATTTCGACTACTAGTGAGTTCTTATTATGACCTAATTGGCTCAACTGCCAGTTGCCAAGCGACGTTTGATTTTCTGTGACAGCTCAAAGCTATTTGTTTGAATCCATTTATCTTCACACGTAAATCTTATTGTTAAATATATTTTTTGTCTTACTATTTTTAATATTTGAAGTGCTATTAACACAAATGGTTTCAAAAAGGATAAAGTACTGAAAATATATTATTATTATCATATTAATGGCCTTAAATTATTAATATAAGGCCATTAATATCATTTTAATGTGTAACTACCTAATTATTTTTTATCGGAGTAGTAGTCGTATATGTCAGTTATAATAATATTAACGAACAAAACATCATTACATTTTATAAGTTTTATTTTTCATTTTAATTACGTAATTGGCAGTGGGCACTATTATTATTTCATCAATAATTTCCAACTTTGTTAGGCAGAGAGAGGAGTTCGGTCACTGGATGCAAACTTCATGAGCTTTTTAAAGACTTACTGCTCTAAGCTTTAAACCTTCAACGTGTAGACCCACATAGTAAGTCCACAGAACACTAAGAAATCCCATAACTTCTCTCTTATATTTCAAAAGTACTTCTAAATTATTACCAGTTAAATAGTTTTCAACGACATACTCTAACACAATGTTGTTGATTAAATTTAAATTTATACTATCTGAATGTAGCTGTTTTTCTGTTAAGTATTATCATTAATTATATTACAAACTCAAATGACTTTTAGTAACGCAAATTATTCACGCGAGGCCTTGTTGAACTAGTAGACGATGTAGATGCAAGGAATGTGAATAAAACATTTAAGTATTAACGATTTTTATTATATTTACAGCTTCATACTGTTCTTCAATTTTCATTGCGTGTTCAGTAACGAAACTCAACGCCGCTCTTTGTCTTGTTACCAAAGCGAGGAAATGAAAATATTTATTTTACTCAATCTAAAATGGAATCCACAGTTGTTGCGCTTATTGTCAGACGCTAATCTCAATTACTAATTAATTTATTTTTTATAATAACTTGTTTTTCGCATCGATACGGAAAAAATAAAGAGAACATTATGTAATTTTGAAAAATTGTGCTTTTAGGAGTTGGAGTGGAGTGTACAATAAACATATTTGCAGTCACGAATCGAACCTACACTAATCGCATAATCAATTAAGACAACTCCTAACTTTAATAAATCCACATCCTTTCGTCTGACAATACCTTTAGCCTGTCAATATCAAATACTTCAATATAGTTTTTGTAAAATATAACCGTGTGAAATCTCTAGGTGTTTTTTAACAATTTGCCGGTGCGCCGTCAAAAGGAATTTGATTAGAGTCGACTCGAAGTATTTTATAGCAGCCAGTACTTTAATGGCTTTGAACCTATATAGGAAACGTTATTTATTATTTTCTTGCATTGCTATTATTATTATCATTGATTGCTCGTTTGTCTTTAATGTTTTGTCAATTAAATTGTGATAAATTTAAATTGTTAATCTTGAACGTAAATTAATTTGGTTTTAGTATGTGATAATACGAATTAGATTTATTTTCGTATCACATTTTCGCTCTACTTGAAAGCTTAAGTTCAAAATTATTTGTTTCACATATAAACAGGTCATGTGCTTAAAGCTGACAGCAAAAGTCGTGGCACAGGTGCACAAGTGTATGAATGTAAACGCGATAGGTTGTGGGTTCAATTACCATACGAGAATATGAAATATTTAATATTTTCATGTCCTCTGGCAAAGCGCGGCGCTGAGTTTCGCAATCAAAATGGCAACGACGATAATCATTTACTTCTAGAGAAATTATAACCTCAACCAAAATTATTGTAATTCCATACATTTTTACTTTAAAAATATATGCTTCCTTGCATAAACAAAATAACTGAGACGTCGACCGCAGCTTACAACGCTCCTGTCTTGTGTAATACACTCAGATACGAACAATCACATAACATTGAAAGATTCAAGGTAAAGTTTCATAATGAATGAAGTAAAAGCAAAATATATATATTTTGGGTGAGATTATTTTGCAAAGTTTCGTATAAATTTATAAAATTTGTTAACTGATTCCATATTAACAGTAAATTATGTACGACATATAAAATTGTTTGTAATGAACTTGGCTCATTTACCGTGCATACGAAATGTATAATTTAACGTCGTCCTTTGTCTTCTTACCCTCTGCTAAGCAAGTAAAAAAATTAAGTTCTCCGAGTGATAGTTGAACTCACTACCGTCGTGTTTACAGTTGGACGATGTGTGCTACGGTACAACGGCCATAAAAAAATATATTTACGTATGAAAAACAATAACATAATAATTTTATATTTATTGCTTTTTGTATTCATTTACATAAAACTAAATTATTAACTTTTATATGAAAATTAAATAATAGAAAAACAGAAAATGAATCTTGAAGTCTATTTATTATATTCATTTAAATAAATAAATAAATGTAATATACAATTATTTAACTAAGCATGTTTAACCGCGTCAACAGTTCAAATATCGTGAGCGTACAGATATAAGTGAATATTGAATTATATTAGATAATCTAAGTAAATATCAGTATGGCAAGGACGGGGCTGTGACTTACAGAAGAAACAGGTATTAGAGGAAATACGTACATTAATCGGTCAAAGGCGGCTTATGCAAATGATGTAGTAAAAAGTGGCATTATTCAATTAGGAGCAGACTTATGCAGAATAGATTTTATTTCATTTCCTAAAAAAAGAAAAATGTTTCAAAATATAAATATATATATATATATATAAAACTTTTTCAAACGTCACGCTTTTTTCCGCGAAATACTAGAGCGGAGAGTTTATACATTTTATGTTCACATATCGTATGTCGAGTGGCGGAACCTAACGCCACACTTTTCGTTTCCACACAAAGAAATGTAGATAATTCGTTCCCCCAGTGGATATCGAACCCCAACCATTGCGTTTACCTAACGCAGTGCGCCACTATACCTCAATACTTTTATTTCCCTAATACCATTAAATAAATACTAGATTTTTTAACACAATCTTTTTAAACGAGGTTAAGAACTGCGAAGTCGTTTACTGTAGTTAATTGTTAACCGCAAATGGTGCACGCAAAGTTAACCCAAGACGTAAGTAAGCCGACCCCGTGTGTTACTGGGTCAGTGTCCAGCACAAACTTTAATGATAAACATCTTATTCGCAGAAACGCTAGGTTTCTAAGTAAAATGTATGTAGGTATAATAAATATACTATTTGTTGAAATAATATTATTAATAAATTAAATCCAAAAATATAAGGTTCCGTATGTGGTGACGGTACAGATCGCTCATTACGAACGCGTGTCTTAACACTGGGTTCCCTTTGCCTGGCCTTCGTACAAATGATGGGGTTGGGTTTGATATCCGCTCGATGTTGATATGTCTAATAAGACAAAGAGCAATCAATGTTTCTTAGATAAACGGGGAAAAGAGTGTTATTTATCATTACAAGTTAAGTTTTGGCCTATTATTATTACAATCAGACACTGTGCAACTGCACCACGACGGCCCAAATAATTAAAATAAACCCAACATATGGTCCATGTTAATATAATATTAGCTCATTAAATGTTAGTATTAATCGGAGAAATATATCACTAAGCTCTCCGTATAGAAAAATACGTAAAAACCCCTTGTAGTAGTAAAATGGCAGACGTGTCTACCACTTAGGGAAGGCGAAAGTGACGCGCAACAAGGTTACGCATGAAGAAATGCGTACGCGCATACGCTTGCGTAACCGTTCTGACGTTGACATTGATAATTCATAACGGTATATAGTATATTATACATTCAATACTTGGAGATTGTGTTAATTTTATTTTGGTTTAGCACTTTTACGTTTATATTAATTGATATATGTATAATCGTAGTAGAAATGTTAACAAAAAGAAGTAGTCATTTGCCACTAGGTTTTTTCTCACATATATAGAGAGAATCCAGTGGTAAAACAATCCGTTTTCTACTCTCCGCCCAATTTAGGAGACTATGAGACTAGGACTAGGAGACATTGAGTGCTGGAACTCAACGTCGCCCTATGTTTTGTCACGAACAGCAATTAATAAATAAGACATAATAATATAATTTTTTATATTTCACAAAATCACTTCCAAAAATTTATTACATCATAAAACGACAATACCGATTAAAAAGCTTTAAAAATCAAATCGTAAATTTATCCAAATTAAAATTCTTAGTTTAATAATATTCAACAAGTATCTATACGACGCCGATTTCATCTATTGTTCCTAGCGATAGTCTGCCCTGAGCTGGTCATCTGCCAAATGACTGATGAGTTATTTTCGTCTGGCGTGTTACTATCGTCCCAGAGTTTGGCTTACACTGGGAACCTTCAGTCGAAGACTTATTTATTTCATATTATTTACCTTAAGCATTGTGGTGAGTTTTGGCAAACGGGGACTTCCTGATTGGTTGAACGGTAAACTTGTATTGAAAATAACAATATAGTGTTAGTTTTTGATATTTTATTTTTAGGGTTACGTATATTAATAAGAAGTGACTGAACCTTCATAGAGTATAACTGTGTTGTCTGTCTTTCCGTTGACCTACAATAACTAAATGAGCGCATATGCCCGCAAACTTAACTTTGTCATCTTTCATAAATTCTACTTCCCGTTGACATAAATCACGAAATTGGTTCAGAACCCTCGGTGGGCGAGTCAAACTTGCACTTGACCGGTATTTTTTATTTTAACCTGTATAAATACATTACACTATGTAAATATAAAATAAATTGTGTCTTCAGCAGTAGAAATTAAATTAAATGAAATATGTTCCACTTTGACATTTTATAATGAAACAGTTTAACATTGCAGAAGCAAATTATGTTAATCATTATATCCGGATATGTCCATACTATTACCAACCAAAAAAAAACAAGCTACAGAAACTTTTAATGATGCAACCATCAACTTCACTCAAGTGTTGAAACGTACAAAAATATATATAAATGTTAATATATTAGGTAGCTTATAAATTAATTCCGTTGTAAAAATATAAAAAGAACAGCTTCGCGTGAAACAAAATGAGGAGAAAATCTAATTTAAAGACACTGTGCTCCGGTTTGCGCTAGAATTCATTCAGTGGCGGAACTCAACGCCGGTCTTTGTTCGTCTAACAGCCAGGAATTGAAAATATTTCATTGTCCGAGTGGGAATCGAACCAAAAATTATCGCGTTTATACCCAAACGGTATTTCACCGCACTTTAATAAAAAGTTTTTTACATTTTAATACACTTTAATACATTTAATAAAAAGAATAAGAAAAAGATGAAGATGAAGATAATTGCCTTGAAAATATTTATTTAGAAAGACGCTATTATAGAGTTGTAAATTCACGATAATATTATAGCTTGGTCAGAGTTCAAATAGTATCCATTAAGAAAAATGTTTATGTTTACTGTAACAGTTTGAAATATAGAATCGAAGGTGGACAATAACTTCATGGAACTTATTGTCTTTGGCACGATGTAAGAATAAAAAATGTTGTACAGTAGTAAAAGTCATGTATAAGAAAACAGCGATTTCTGAAAACTTTATTAACATTGTAAAATAGGTTTCTAATTAGTTTTTAGCTTACATTTTTTTTTTGTTTTGTTTTAACAAAATTTTTAGGGCTTAACTTAGCGGTAGAGTAGTCAGAGGAAACCAGGGAACCGAGAGTTAGAACGTTCCCAATAAGATACTTCCGTTCTCCACTTTTCGGCGGAACTCAATACCGGGTTTTGCGTCATTACTTTAGCATCATTTCCTTAAATGGGAATCGAACCCACAACAGTCGATAAACAGTTACACGCTCGTGTCAGAGACGTGATCAATAAAGAATCCTACATTAAATCTACATCCACCATTACATTTCGACATACAAACATAAAAAAACGCCGATACAAGTCCAACAAAGCACAGCACGCGTCTATTTGTGAGCGTCGTAAAACGTCCGTTGGATTTGATCCGCCACTTGTACTTCAAAGCTACTCGTGAACGAGGTCAGACCGGTGGCCGATGTATCGAGTGCTGCATATCGATGGCTTGATCCGTCATTATTGATGATCGGAATTGAAGATAGATTTAAAATGAGTTTAAAAGAGAATCACAGCTAGGATGTTGTTGAAAATATAGCTTTTGAAGACAATTTTGTGTGAAGCAGTTAGGGATAATAAAAAATAATATTTGTATCGTAATATAATAACGAAAAATATCCATACTAAAAAAAATACAGTCGAATTGATAACCTTCTTTTCTTAAAGAAGTCGGTTAAAAAAATCTTTTAAAAAGGAAAAACATTGTTCTGTAATGCTACTGTCGGACAGTTGGAATGTATAAGCCTAAATACATTTAAGTCAATTAATCATATTTCAAGAGGTAAAATTAAAATTAATAGTATTTCATTTCTTGAGGACAGTTCTGACGCGAGGTCACACGCGTATCAATGGAAACGAGATAGGTTGTGGGTTCGATTCCCATTCGAAGAAATTTTATATTTAATATTTTCATTTCCTAAAATCAAGATCAAAATGGTCTTCTTACTCTAATCTAACTTCTGCCATTACAAAGGTTCTTATTTGATTTCAAAGGTTTTTTCAACCTCTACAACAATGGATTTGTTTAAATTTAAATTGCATGTTTCGTTTCAAAGGGCGTCGCTCGTTTAGATTAAAGATATTTTTTGTCGATATTCTTCAAAATACTTAATAGCCGGTTTTTATAATATCGATAATAATACTATTAAAACAAACGTTCACAATAATTAATCTTATATGAATTGATGGCAAAAAACTTTTAAGTAAACTGATATCCAGGTAAGACTGAGTGATACATTACGCTCGTAGATTCGATTTATCCAGAGAACATTTATATTAAAAATGCATTACCCAATATCTTGGGGCAATCTTTCTATATCGAAGATAGAGAATTTCGGAAGATAGCTTTTTTAGTAATACTTATAAGATTTAAGTTATTGAGAAAGTAAGTTTTTATTGGTCAAAATTATATAATATATAAATATTTATAACCATAATATATATATGTATATGTAATACAAAGACAAGAAATACCATGGACGTGTCGGAGAAACGATGAGAGTAAAGCTCATATAGAGCTCAATATTACAGGGACACAAGGATGTGTCTGTAACGCGACGCTTATGGGTTCGATTCCCACTCAAGGGAATAAATTATTATTTATTAATATTTTCATTTCTTCGCACCAAGGAAAAAAGCCCGGCACTGAGTTCCGTCACGCAACACGCATTGCCTCGAAAAAATTCGGCCTACCCTTCTGTGTGCGGGATAAAACTGATGCGAGATGAAGTTACAAATTTTGTCTACCGTTTTAAAAAAATCGTGAAAAAAAAACCATACAAACCACACAAAAATTAACTATAATTATCTATAATAAGCTACAATTTTAAATTGTACACACAAAAAGATGAATCGTTACTCGGTTCATTATTGACACGTCAACTAATATACGAATTGCGTGAACGAAACACAAAAGATATTATTTTTAACGCGAACAATTTAATTGGCGTTATTGGTATAATAATCTAGAGCCTCGGGTCGAAAGACAAAAACAAAACCATTGTTATAAGTAATAGTCTTTTGTTTCTACCATTTGGTAGCTAAAGATATTATAATAAATTATAATATTTTGCTTTGTTACAATTCTTATTATTAAAAGTAATTATAATTGTGTCAGCTTTTGGTACTTTTTTCCGCATAGAATGGTAGGTAGAGGGAAAACATTGGTAAGAGGATACTCCATTCTCATTAAGACGCCTCGGTTCTTCATTTTCCACCGAAGTATTGAGTTGCAGAACTCAACGCCGCGCTTTGCATCTTTACTAGAGCGAGAAAATTATTTAATTACATTTTTTTCGAGTAGGAATCGAACTCACAACCATCGCGTTTACGGTTCAAGTTTATTTACAAATAGATATTAGTAATTAACAATAATTATAATTACATATGTCAATTAATTACTAAAAAAAATAAAAATAATTTAATAAAAATAAAAAAACAAATTTAAAAAGTAATTTACCTACATCTTAAGTAACCAAAAATAATCCATAGCCCATACAAAAATCTCCGTTATCACTAAACATAGACACCGAAATGCATTATGTAAAATGCGAAGTGAACAATAAAGCACACCCTGTGTCATCAACGTCACTGCGCCACTGACCCAAATAAGAGGACAATGTCGCAAAATGGCCATACTGTAGATCAAGTTTACCTGGAAGGACGTACATTTTTAACGTGATTAAAATTAACTTTCATATAAAAATGTTCCATACATTTTTAGTGCCTATTACGCTTAAAATTTTATATGTCAAAGGGAGGGAACTGGTGACAGACTACTTTGGTTTACAGAAAAAAACGGCATGTTAAGGAATATTTTATTTTTAGGGTTCCGTACCTTGAAAGAACTTTTGCTACTTAATCATGCCTATAGAATTGTTCCCATGTCATAACTTGCTTCTGCAGCTTCCTGCTATTTTCCGTATAGTACTGGAACCTACAGTTAAGTCATATTTCATCACTTTCAATCCAATTTTCAAAATATTACTATTATTGAGTGGCGGAGCTCAACGTTGCAATTTGGCAATCATCATCAAGCCTACAGTATATTTAGTCAAACGCTGTCAATTAACATATGTTAGGTCAAATGGAGAAGACTACAAATAAATTGTACCTGTTATATACTTATAGCAGTTGCGTATGAAAGATATTATACGATTCAATTGTGGAAAAGTCGCAAATAATAATTAAAAATAATATAAAATGTTATTTAAGGTATACCCAATATCAAAATTCAAATAGAGAAACTAACTAACCTGTCCATTTCCTTGTATATACAGTAAACAACCGTAGCACGTAATTACAGCTGTTATAATTAGCTAGCACTAGCTTTTAGAATATACTCAATATTTTACAACCAATTTGTTATACCGACTAATATTCGTATGAGCGTGCGAATCGATACGCGTGAGAACTGTCAAATTCAGATTTTCACACTTTATTATTTAAACCTCTGTGGTTAAATCGTTTTGTGTAAAAGATTTGTTTTATGAAATATTATGTTTGAAGCTAATATTGGTACCAAATTTCTAACTCTTCTTCTTCTAAACCACCCAACGGATTTTGATGCGGTTTTCACCATTAGCTCGTGTTTTTTTTTGGGAAGGTTTATATATAGTTTATTATTTGTACATTCTTATGTAATTAACATAAATACGATAAATGTATATAAAGTCCTACCCGTTGAGACACTTTCGCGTATGCGCTGCTTTAATGGTAAGTACTACATGAAAAAAATGTACTGGAGTATTGTTCCTCTTAATGAGATCTACGAAAAAGTCCGCGACGGCATATTCGTATATTTCTGTCTAAAAATAATAATTTCAATATATTTTTTATTGTGAGGGATATTTTTCCATAATGGTATTTATCCTTACCCTTTAAAATATTTTATTAATTTTCTACGTTAAACGAAGATAAAATTTGCTTTTTACACTATTTCAAAATTGCGAATAGTTTAAGAGAAAAACGCATTTAATTGTTGACACATCAGCTGTATGTTACTCAAGTTTCACTTATCCCTTACTCTCAGCATATAAGTAAGTATATTAGTTACGTTGACCATTTAATGTAGACCAAAACTGTCTTTTACTATTTTTCATTTTAATAAGTACTTTAGAAGTTGTTACAATATCAAAAAATCCTTGCTGCGAAACAGCTCGCCACTCGCCATGCGTCCGCCGCGCCCGCCTGCCTTACACGCATCGGTGGTTCAGTGGCAGAATGCTCGCCTGCCAAGCAGGTGGCCCGGGTTCGATTCCCGGCCGATGCATTCTATTTAATTTTCCTCACAGGCAGGCACGTAGTGCTGCTTGCTTTTCATCACAGGCAGAATTCCCTCTTCAGCATTAACCACAAGCTCTAAAAAAACCCTGCCTGCCTCTATAGCAAAGAAGATTTAGATGCGTTTCACGTATTGGATAATTGGAGTTGAATGTATTATTTCAGCGCGATATATTTGGTTTCATATTTTTAGTAGTAGTTATTAGTAGGTAGGTTTTTGTTTATAATTTCTTCTGTTTCAAAATAGTTATTTAACTATCTAAAAATAGTCATTAAAATATATTTTAATAGGTACTTGAAAAGATAAGTAGCAAAGATTTAAAATTACGGTACCTACAAAAAAATCCTTGCTGTGTAAAACAATTGGAAAATCCTTATTGAAACTACGAAAATTCGGATTGCATTAGGGTTTAATTAATTTTCACATTATCTTAAGTACTTTGCAAACATACATTATATGAATAATCCAGTATTAAAAGCGGGCGAAGCCGCAAGAGGGTCGCTAGAACTTTTATATAACTATGTAATTTTTTATTATTTTTGCAAAAAAAAAAACAAAAATGTGTAAACTATATTACGTAAACACATTTCTCAAAACCAATAATCTCCTAGATAACATACAAAACCATATTAAAACGCTTTGCATTTGTAAAATACAAATTTTGCATCGTAAATGTCAACGAGAAAATTGGACACAAACATACATACATACATACACATTCAAACAAGATCTATTTTCAGGGAAAGATGCACATGTTTACAAGATACGGAGTTAATTAGCCTGTCATGTTGTATTGCTTAGAGAATAACGTCGAACCGCAGTCTTTTGTGTAATACTCATGTCTTTGAACTAATAATTAATTTCCTTCTTCACATTCCTCTTTTACTTTATTCATGTAAACTAATTGAGGTTAGTGGCGCAGGGGATCAAGCGTGCGACAGCGTTATGTGCGGGATACAGCGTGAACCAAGAAAATGTTAACTAATAATATCTAGAGGTATATATAAATATCGTCTGCTAGGTAGTAACAAACAGACAACGCATAGCCGAAACTGCGCAGAATAGAACGTTGAAAATTAGCTACAGTAAAAACGTCAAAATCCTTAGACATTCCTTAGACATACAGAATAATAAAAGAATAATAAAATAAATCATATGTAATTCTTAAACAAAAGTGACCCCGTTTAATGGTGAAGGAAAGAATAATATAGCGACGACCCGATTTTATAGTGGGTATTTTAAAAATAATCTCGCCCACGCGTTTAGGGCTTCCGAAGCCCTTCCAGTTACTCTTGCACTGTCAACAGTGGCGCTAGGAAATGGGGCGGTTATCACGCGAGAAGTTCTAGCTGAACTTTTAAGTTCTTATATGTTCACGCGATTTCTTGTATTTTTGTGGGTAGATAGGAAATTTAGTGTTAAGATACTTCTGTTTTCCATTTTTTTTGTTTAGTTTTAGGAAAAGGAACTCAACGCTGCATATTGTCTAAACTGATAATTAAAAAGTTTATGAATACGAATATTCAGTCTAGCGGCAATCGAATCTACAACCATCCTGTTTACATTCAGACGCTGTCTCACTGCGCCAAAACAGCGCTAACTTTTAAGTGATGTGGAAAAATGATGACTCATGAAAATTTTGTAGGCACTCAACCATAATTATGTTTCCCATTAAAGTAAATGCTAGTGGACTTAGCAAATGTGGTCAAGGGTGATTTGTAATTTTATAGAAAATGCTTATTCTGTTCCTATTTCAGGAGTAAATAAGCGTTTCCTTCCGTGATTTCTTTTTATATAATGACTAGTGGACCCGAACGCGGCTACGCCCGCTTGAACTAAACGAATATTTATTAAATATATTTATAAAATTATTTTCAATTTTCAATAGAGATGCGTTAAGTTCATTTTGGGTGACGTATTCTAACAACAAACTTTTTTAAATCGTTGCTTAGCAACGTCGGTTGTTATTAACATGGCGGAATAAATTGCATGTCAAATTAATAAATATTTTAATATATTGGTATATATCGAAAATAATACAAATATGAGAAAAAAAAGTATCCTATGTTCATCCCGAGACCCTCAAGTATCTCTATATGAGTATTTTATCACAATTAAATTAGCGGTTTGGCCCTGATTGCGTAAAAGACAGACAGTCAGACAGAGTTACTTTCGAATTTATATTATAGGTATGGATTTGAGCAAAACCAATACAAAATATTCCAACATAAACCTAAATCCATCACATGAACAAACAAACACACATCCACAAATAAAATACTAAATTTGGTATTTAAATACATTCTATTACAATCGCGTGCTCTAACATCTGGGGCAGCGTGCAGCGTTAATCACTGTCCGCGTCAGCCGACTCGATAGAAGAGATTGTTGAAACGCCATGCAAACTTCGAAATGACTTTAAATTTGTACTTCCGGTGGATCGTGTGTCTTTGAGATCGGGTTTCGTCAGTGCTGTGAATATGTTGGTGTTAAATTTAAATTTACTGTGTCGTAATAGGGAATGTTGATTTGTATTGTTTATAATTAGATTAAATTCTTTCTTTTATTCTTTTCTATATATTTGTTAACATTGCGGCGATTGTTTAAATTGTTATGTAAATCGTTAAGTGACAATCAAACCCATACTTTGCAAACTGCCCGACGTCACCACACAACATTTCCCAGAAAATAAAGAAATAAAAATGTTAAATTAAATATACGTATGAAAGCTATCAATCTATAAATATTCGAGCTGGGATTAAAAAGTATAAGCGTCAAAGCATTGAATTCTAATTTCAATGACATTATTTATAGCCGAGTTGTTAGCGCGGTGCAAACGACGGGTTTTATTTCGCTTTAAAATTTACAAGATCACATAAAATGATTTTGTATAACAATTAAAATGCTAATATATATGTAGAGTATTTATATCTTGACGTACCTTTTAGGTAGGGTTATCGTGACGAATGGGACAGACCGCGATGGTTGTGGGTTCAAATCCAACTCGAGGGAATTCGGAGGCATGTATGGCATGGTGAGTCTTAGGACTAATTTCCATTTGCATACCCTGTTATAAGCGGGATACAGCGTGAAACTAAGATAATTATAATAATAAAAAGAAACAAACTGTGCACACAAACACAAATAAGCTTCATATGTTATTAAAACCTACAAACCTCACATTAATTAAAATCACACACATGTACAAATATTAGTATTAAATTATGAAATTAAACTATTTACGTTTCCCTTTGCCAAAGATACGGTTGCCTTGCCAACATTTGCTGTAGTAAAACGTGAAAGATCAAGTATACTAAGTCATTGCTTTAAATGAATAATCAGCTTCACTTCACCGTATCCCGTATACTGCAGGATAGGCAGAAGTGTGTTAATACACTCCGTTCCCCGCTTTCCCTCAATTTTTGAGGCATTGCGTGTTGAGTGGCGGAACTCAACGCCGCAACGTTCAAATATTTATACGTTTTCTAAATAAATATTTTTCTTTCTAAAATCTGGAATAACACTTTAAAAATGTCAAAAATATACCTGCTATTATTAACAAGCTACAACACTGAGGCCGCTATAAATTATGAGCTAGCAGTTTAACAAACTTTTTTTCCATAGAATGAAACGCAGGTGTTTTACAAATTTTAATTATAATCTCAAAATTTTTCAGATAATAATGATTTATATTGTTTTTATCAGTAAATTTTAAATATATGTATATATATTTATTTTAAATTTCTAACTGACTGTGTCCGAAAGATGGTGATGTTTTTCGAGCGTTTGTATGTACTCGTATGTTTATTTCTTTGACAAGCCCTACAATATCCGTCCTCAACCGTTTTAAATTTTCAAATTGATTACATTTAACAATAAATATTGACACATTTTGATACACACTGCCTCAAATGTAATTTTTATAGATTTTTTTTTAAATTTCTCAGGTAAAATATAAATAATAAACTGACATTTTCGTATACGGGACATAAATTACCTACTGAAACTAAGTAGCAGAGACTATAATCAGTTCGGAAAATTGCCTGAATTCTAAGAAATTGTGCAAGAAACTTTGTAAGTTCTTTTTTCAATCCTTTATTCCTAAGTCTAGAAGTTGAAGGTAAATTTATTGCAGAATTTTTTTAAAGTTAAGATTTCATATCTTGAGGCTTAGAGTTTTATCTTTTTCTTCTGTTTTATCTTTTATTAATAAGATTGCTTTTAACGTTTTAGTAAATATAATAATCAAACAGCTTTATCCTTTCCACAAAGCAGTGCAGTCGGAGAAGTCAGTGTCAAAACACTCAATTTTTTTATTTTCCCCTGAATTCGAGTCATTACGTTTTGACGTAATACCACCACATTGTGTCCCATGGAAACGTGGGCATCAAAAAATATCCACGTGGAGATCTCTGATATGTCACTCTTCTAATATAACCCACAATCATCGCATTAACAGTTAGATGCTGTTCCACTGAGTAACGACGCTCACATACATAAAAAAAATTGTACAAGGTCATGTTTGTTGCGACAACAAACACGCAGCTTCTTAATATAAACGAAAAGAGGAAACACGTGATCACCGAGTACTCGTCTGATCTGTTCATTTAAATTACTTCCTTAAATTTTATCATTTTTTTTTAGTTAATATTAACTAACTTCTTATTTGTTAACTATTTTGAATTTTATTGATCTTTTCAGTTAATAATTCAAATATTGCAACAGATCATTAAAATAAAATAAAAAATTGACATAAAAAATACGATTATATTATTTCCTATTAGCAACAAAAATGTTATATTAAGTTTATTACGTTAACTTTGTATTAGAATAGTCTAATACTGATAGCAGTACCTACAAGGCTACCGGTAGGTATTATGTGTTAATGTACTGCACACGGTGCTTGACAATGAATAGAGATTGACTATAATAATGTGGTTTATAATGCATGTAGTTGTTCACGTTGTCTGTACGTATGTACGTAAGCGTTTTCTTACTTTAGCAGTAGTAATGACGAATAATTTGAATTAAAATTAATTTAATTATGTATATAAAATGATTTTAAAACAATATTACATTTGAATTTTCAATTCGTATTGAAATCGTTATTTTTTATAAAATTTTCGATATGTGCCACGACGCAAAAGGAAAGAAATCTAACATACCGTAATTCACTAAAATAATATCAATTTAGTTCTACAGAAAAAAGGCAACCCAAATATCTGGACTTTATTATAAATTGAGAAAAAATAAATATATTATGACATAGTTCAAACTTATTTTTTAGTATCAGGAGAAAATCAACAAGGACAAAATCTAAAAAATACCTACAGCTTTCGCTGTTATTTTTCTAAATTATTAGATACAGACCACGTGTCCATAGTGACTGAATAAAGTAATAAAAAAATGTATAACATTATTACCCAACTGCGGTAC
>DWNA01001246.1:0-15605 GCA_018249835.1 Heliconius besckei | reverse complement strand
TACTTACGTTTAATAATACCTACATATTTGTTTTGTACATCTGCTGATTCATATACAGAGTTTATATTCGCATCTTCAGAAAAAAAGTGGCCTAACAAAAAAAGTGTATAAAAAAATTATAATAAATATGTAAAAAAAAAAGGTTTTCTATAAAAGTATTTATAGGAAATCATCATAGGATCGCCACTGTATTTATTTTAATTTTTGTCTCAATTTTCTCATTTATTCATGTACATATATAAAATACGACGTCAATTTTGAATTAGGCCACATTCATCGTAAAAAAGGTATTTACATACCTTTTAAAATAAAAATGAACGACCAGCGTGGTCGTTGTTTACTACTAAACATATTAATGTTATCTTTCTATTACTGGCCGTCATTAAATCAGATAAGTTGATAAAATGTTTGAGCGTATTTCTCACCATACGAGTATAGTAAAATCGGCTAGGTTTAATTTACGCAATAATTTATTCGAGGCTTTGAACGACCTTCACTAGTTGCCAGTTTCGAAGTGGTTGTCGCGACAGCTGGCATTAAGGATATCGTGGCAACAAGTGCAAAATATAAACATATGGTCTCGAATGTTCTTTAAGGAATGACTGACTTTAAATCAAAACAATATTTTTAATCATTTGACTATGGTGCTATTAGTATAAATTAGAATAAATATATTAAATCAGCTTCACGCTGTATCCCGCACAAAGTAGGGTAGGCACTTTGCGCCGAATTTTAGAGGCATTGCGTGTCGAGTGGCGGAACTCAACGCCGCGAAATATAAATTTAAATAAATATTTTTCTCGGGCTTGTGCCCTTGCACCACGACTGCCACCACCACCTCTATTGCAATATGTATATCACTATAAATAACTAGCTAGGCTAATGAGTTTACCAGCGTTAATATAAACATTGAGCACACAGTTTTCTCTACTGTATAAATTAAATATGGAAAGAAATCACCCGTGTATACTAGCGAGCATAGTAAAAACAGTAACTGGACATACATACAGCTTTGTGCTAAAAGTTTATTCGATAAATAACCAAACCATATTTAAAGCTAATTTTAAACATAATCCGCTCCACGCTGTATGTGGCACACAACAGCGTAGGCAGAGGGAACCTAGTGATAAGATACTTCATTCCCCACTTTCCGCCAAATTCTGGAGACATTGCGTGTTGAGTGAAACCAGTCGGTTTAGTCACACGTCACATTTAAACAGTTTAGTATAATTTAGTCAATCATATATATATATATATTTATATCCATATAAGAGCCAACTGTGTAGGGTAAATATATTTTAAATATATGATTTAGACGGTTTATATAAATTTTGAGTTTGACAAGAAATGTGAAAAAATACATATAAACATAAGATGTGACGTGAAATTTTCATTATTTCGTCTTATCTAGTGAGATCACCATCTTTAGTAGAATCACTTTCACCAACTATGGTGAAACTTTGCGTCATTCAAGCCAGTGCGCATTAGTTAAAGTATTTCAACAACACATCTATAGAAACGAATGAAACTGCTAATTTTGACATAGATGCCTACAAGATAATTAACAATTGATAAACTTAACGTTATCAATCATAAGTACTACGTTAAAACTTAATTGACCATCTTTGGTCGTCTGTTATCTTTAACAGACTCATTTATTCTAAATACGATTAATTTCTTTATTTTTTCTTCGAAACAAACATAATTTCTAACTAAAATAGTTTCAGTAATTATTCATTTAATCTCGAACAGGATGTCTGGTAAATATTCATTTAATTTAATTTTAGTATAATAATAAACAAATTCTCGAATTCCCCACGGCCGGACGATTTTATAACTGTGTAGGTAATAACATTTTATGCTTATGTATTCCTACATTGCGGTCCATCTCCAAGATACTACCTTAATATACCGTTAGTAGGCTATTGTTAACTGTATAAATCATATATACCTAGTTGCTTACAATGAACAGACAGATCAACTAATAGTTCTTGATAATAAATGTATCAATTTATGAAATCCAAGGTCAATACCAATTTATATTATTATTTTTCTAATTTCACCCCACATAGAAGTTAAGGTATAAAATCTGGTAATCAGGTAATAAGATGCCACGCAGTGCCTCGTTACTAGAGCGAAAAAATTGAAGTATTAAATATTTCATTTCCCCGAATGAGAATCGAACCCACAATCTGTCGCGTTTATAGTCACAGGTGTACTCTGAGCACTAGACTCAAAATTCTTACACATTTGTAAGAACTTTTTGTGTTCTTAGCCTTATATGTTGTTAGCCTAGTTTTGGATATTTTATTTATATATTTTTTTTCCTTCCCAAACATAATTACATAAAATTATCATATGGCAAGAAAGAATTCTATTTATTATATATCCTTAAAAAAAATTTAATAGTGTTAAAACTACTGACACATATTTTTATATACAAAAATCTAATAAGTACCTGTTGGCAAGTAATAAATAATGCTGTCCACACAAATATGCCGGCAATGACTTGCGCCGAGCGTGTCTCCAAAAACACAGACGTCAACATCTCGTGAGTTATATCCGAGATTGGTTGTGCTGTTACATTAATTGTATCAGTAGAACTCATCCTGGAAAGAAATAAAAATGATTAATATTTGCATGGTACACCCATGCGAATGTTTACCAGGTAGAGAAGATTGGTTTAATGATGTGTCATATATAAAGTAATATAAATTAAAGAATTGTCAAAGATTGTAGATTTAAATTTAGAAGGTACTTATTTGCTTTGTTAATTAAAAAAGTGAATTCAAGTAGGTAAGCGGGAATTATGTATGATAAGTTTATGTCATATCGGGCTACTTAGCTAGTACAATACTTATTGTGAACTCAGTGTTTTATTTACGTTACATATGGTGTAATTATGAATACAAAATATATGTAATACTAAACATTGTCTGCAATTATGTTAACATGGACTTTGAGATGCAATTTTCTATTACTGCTCCCCTACACTCAGTAATATATATATATATTAATTCTGCAATTTCAACTTCTTAAGTCCAATCAGAAATCATCTTCTGTCATTTAGTTAGAGACATGGAACAGTTCTCTTTTATTACCTAATACTTAAAAAAAATCATCATCACACTATCCCACACACAGCAATTAATTAGTGTAAACAGAAACTAGTGTTAACATAACAATCCATTTTTTATTTTCTGTCAAACTCTGGAGACACTGCAAGTTGAGTGGCAGACTACAATGCCACACTTTGTCTCAGCACCAGAGCAAAGAATTGAAAATATATTTAAATTCTTCAAGTGGGATTCGAGCCCGAAACCAGTAGTGTTTTAGTCACACATTTACACCTCTGCACAACAACTAGCATCTTAATACTTTAAATTTGCACTATAACAGCTTCATATGGTATCCCACATATAGCAGGGTAGGTAGGGAGAACCTAGTGATAAACCACTCTGCTGTTAATGCTTCTATACTCAGTAGAGAGTATCTCCTAGGAACCTGCATCCCAAATTTTTACTTTCTAAGTCCATACAAAGTATGCTGTTTGTGAATTTAAAGATATAGTTAATAAAATATTTTTATAAATTAGTTACTCATTTATGGTATTTAAATATTATTATCAATTCAAAAGTAGATAAAATAATAATTAAGTAAATTACTAGAAAACAAATAGGAAACTACTATTAATTATAAGTACTTGTTACAATAGTTTGCTTAAACCAAATTTAACTTGATATAATATCATATACTTAGAAAGATTATGGTTTTAATTATTCTTCTATTCTATTAGTATGTGAACATCTGAATAAACAATAATTATGGCACTCATATATCATAGACTGATGTAGTCTTTTAAAGTATAAAATATTCTAGTAGGAATAGTTCTTATAAATTTTAAGTGATATAAATCAAAACTGTGCATACACCATCAAAATTCACCTACTTAACAAGTAGAACAATTCAACTAATATTTAAATGCTCGTGGCTATATGTATAATACATGTCCATTTTAATATATGTATTTGTAAAAACTCAAATATAAGACATACGCGTTAAATTGGAGGTCACATTAATAATATCATGATGTTTTATTGTTTGTATGATTTTTAAGGCTGAGTGAAGGGAGCTAAAACATTTACATGGGGGATAGTAACAGCGTGACTAATTGCTTTTCCAGAATTAGCATGACAAGATCAATTAAAATTTACCTTAATCCTCTAACTAGTTCGTCTAACTTCGTTTTCCTTTTGTTTTACGTCAGATGTCAATCGTAATCAACACTGCACATATTGTCTGGAATTACTGAACACACGATTTCATCGATTTTGTTCACACCAAAGGCCACACAGTTATTTGGTAAACATTAAACATAAACAATCACTTTATAAACAAACAATATCAGGATTAAATTAGTTCAAGTATTTATTTTCATATATTTTTGATTTTATTTTCTTTTCACTTTAGTCGTATACTGGTGACGATTCGTTCGCTATTGCCAATCCAAAATACAGATTAAATATGAAGGATAAACAAATAATATTTATATAATGCTTACAGATGTCATATTGAGTAACAATAAACAGTTTTGAATAATCTTTTTTAGAGAAAGTATGTAATTACACAACATTAAGTCGTAATATGAAGATAATTGTAATATATTAACATTATACAACATATTTTTATAAAACTGTCTGTTATTTTAACAATTATTCTTTATTTAATGTCAAAAAGTCACAATACACTAGTAATTTAACAAAAGTAAAAAAAATACATATATTAAATTAACAACTTACAATTAATAAATTAATTGATTAAAATTTAGTTATAAATACGATAAATGACTGGCAACAATTTCAAATAAATTACTTATTGAGCGAACCATCGCTTTCGTAACAACAATCATCTGCCCATAGACAATCAACAAACTGAAATGAAAATGTCCGTCGTAAAAGAAACGTTATTATTTTACTTTGTGACTGTGTAATGCTTGTCGCTAGATATGTGTAGTATTTTATAACGTCTAATACCCGTAAAGTGTAAACATAATAAAAAAATGATTGTCCAAGAGCCTACACAGGTGGGTGATCAAAAATATTTTCTATTTCTGTCAAGGTATATTTGCATTGTAAGTAATTTCTCATAAGTAACCATTTGAATTTATGCAGGTTATCGTTTGGGATTGTCTAAATAACTATGCATATGATAATGCTATATTTCTGGCAGAGAGATTACATGCTGAAGGTAAGCTATTTAATGTAATATATTTGAGTAAATCCTACCCTCCGACAATTAATATTGATTCAATTTGTTACATGAAATTTTAATTCGGTGCTTGGCAACTTAATCAATAATGACTTTGTATGTTTTAGTTTCCTCAGAGGAGACAGCATTTCTATTAGGAACATGTTACTATAGAGCTGGACGTGTAAATGAAACTTATCATTTACTACAAAATATGTCTCTTACCTTACCTCAAGCAAGATTTCTTCTAGCAAAATGCTCAGTAGACCTTAAAACGTAAGTTATAAATTTTTACATTTCAAAAGTAAGTTCCAGTTGGAACTATTATAAAAATGAAATAACTTTTAAAAAAAACTTGCTAAACTTATAAAAACAACTTGCTGAGTGAAAAGAAACCTATAAATCTATTGGTTTGGGAGAAATGTTTATGCAGTGCATTAAAAAGCCTAGCTTGGTAAATCAGTATTGATTTAGGTACGTGCGAGTGGGCCGCTAGTCAAATATATGTGTGGTGCACGCACTTAAAGCAATTTTAAAGCAATTTAATGGAGTTCCTTATTATTTCGTTATTTAAGTCTAACTGAGACTTACGCCGTAATGTTACATAGTACTATAATGTTATATTATAGCACTTCTAAAAAATGCAGCTTTCATACAAAATAAAAACAAAGTAAATTGGACCAGTAGATCAAAGAGATCTTAGCGTTTAAACAAACAAACTCTTCCGCTTTATATTAGTATGGATTATATGTCAGTACATTGTATGATAAACATTCAATTTTATTAGACCTAATAAAGGCCCACGACACCATATATCTATCTCTTAAAAATAAGTAACAATATGGCATCTTGTGACAAAAAATAATTGTAAAGTGATATTTCATCGATTTTTATTTCACATGCATATTGAAAACTTACGAGTGAAAATTATTTCACCATCAAGGAAATTTAATGAAGATAATCTTTGGCTTTTACAGCCTGTAATTCCAACATATACTTTTCGAGAAATAGTACAATTAAAACAAGTCAACGCAATAAGAATATTATCGGTGGTATGCAGGCGAAGCCGCGTGTGGGCCGCTTGTATTCTATAATATGTCTTTATCATGCCTAATTACTAGATATTAAATCTAATAAAAATTACAAACATAAAATCACAGCATATTAAAGAGTGTGTTATTATTCTGTGTTTGTTACCATCTTTTAGTAATAACATGTCTTTAAAATATACATTATAACATAAACTATGAATTAAACTTATTAAAAAATAATTATTTTCAAGATTTTTTTAATGTAATTTTTTTTATTATTATTATAATAATCAACATTTATAAAATTAATTTAATTGTAGCTCTTAAAAGCGTCATTTATAATTATTTATTTATTGATTTTTCAGTTATAAAGATGCAGAAATTGCATTGGGAACCAATTTAGATATTGTAGCATCAGAATTTGGGGAACAAGCTCCTTACGCATTACAATTGCTTGCTAAAATTTATATGAGTACCGATAGAAGAAGTAAAGCTGCAGATGCACTCCGGAAAGCATTATCAATAAATCCATTTATGTGGATATCATTTGCGATACTTTGTAATATGGGTGAAAAAGTAGACCCACATAGCATATTTCAAACAAATAACACTGAATTTACTTTTGGTGTCTCTACTTTAGTCAATCTAGTCAGCAACTCTGAAAATATATCATTTGTTAATAGCAAATATCCTGTCAATACTATTAATGTACATGTGACACCTAATAATGTTGCCAGAACGCCAATGAATATTTCCACTACCATCACACCTGACACTCAAGCACCTGTTAAAAGAATGCATAGTGTGTTTAGTGGAGTGGCCCCCATACCCTATTCTCCATCATTTGGAATGCTGCCCATGGAAGAATCACCAGTTTTATATACTCCAACTCTTACGGACGCTAATGAACAAAAAGCTTTGCCAAATATAGTGAACTCTTTGAGAGCGCATGTCAGTCAACTTAAGGAAGCAGTATTTAGTCCAGGGCAAAGATGTACACTTGGACCCGCACCTAGAAGATCTTCTAGATTGTTTAGTAATAACAATAGTAGTTATTCCGTTAAAGAAAATAATAAATCACCCAGTCGTAAGTTTGTCGCGCCAAAGAGTCCATCTAGGAAAAATAAGCAACGCACTCCTAAAAACATGAAAACTAACTCCGAATCAAATGATAGAAATAAAAGTATAGAAACAGTTACTCCCGCGATGACGCCAAAGAACACCAATGGTGTAGCATTATTGAATTTACTTAAAGAATTGGGTGAGGCTTATAAGTCATTAGCGTTCTTAGACTGTAAAAACGCTATTAAATTATTTCAAGAAATACCCCCAAAGCAGCTTGCATCGCCATGGGTGCAAACTATGATCGCTCGAGCTCATTATGAGTTAGCGCAGTACGATGCTGCTATTAAAATATTTACAGATATTAGAAAAAAATATCCCAATCGCACAGCAAGCATGGACATATACAGCACTTGCCTGTGGCACTTACAGAAGGAGGCCCAGTTGTCTGCGTTAGCACAAGAACTAGTAGAACTAAACAGAAACGATTCCATAGCATGGTTAGCAGCTGGAAACTGTTTTTCTTTACACAAAGAGCGGGAGACCGCCTTAAAGTTTTTCAAAAGAGCAGTGCAAATAGATCCGGAAGCAGCGTATGCGCATGCACTACTCGGTCACGAGTACGCCGTCGCCGAAGAGACTGATAAAGCACTTAATAGTTTTAGAACTGCAGTTACTATCGATCCCAGGAACTATGTGGCCTGGTTCGGAATAGCAACAGTGTTTGCGCGTCAAGAACGCTGGAAAGCTTCGGAGGTTCACATTCGTAGGGCGTTAGCAATACATCCTCATTCAGGTGTCTTGCGTTGTCAACTAGGTCTGGCACAAGCAGCTTTGGGCAAAATGGATCGTGCAATTGCAACCTTGGAAAGGGCAGTGGCTTTAGACACAGAAAATCCCCTCTGTCGCTTTCATAGAGCATCACTGTTACTCCGAGCTGGACGGCCACAAGATGCCCTCACCGACCTTCATCATTTAAAAGATATTGCGCCTAGAGAATCCTTAGTATATTACTTACTCGGTAAGGTCCACGACAAATTGGGTAATTCACACTTAGCCCTAATGCACTTTAGCTGGGCCACAGACTTGGATCCCAAAGGTACAGGTGCCCATATAAAAGAAGGCTTCGACCCTTCAAAACAAGAAGACACCCCTGAGAGATCATCCTAGTAATTTTTAGGACTTAAACTGATTTGCCTGCTATTATAGGTAGGTATTAAGGTCATGTGACTGATTTTCATTGGAAATAAAGCGATCACCGTTCGAACTCCAAATTGACACCAAATCTTCCAAATATAGCTTTATGGAGGTCGACTGGTGTGTGAACGCATTTAGTTGCTATAGGTAAGGGCGTATGTGGACTTGTTTATATAGAGTAAGTAGTTTTAAATATATATCTTGTATAGAAATAACCTAGAGAATAACTAAAAAATTATGCTTTTGAAAGACCTAAAACACACAGGGCCTTGATCTCATTGAGGTGTTTTTAAACTATTTAAATACATATTATATGTAATTGGATAATATGGACTACAATTTACCCATCTGACTTCTTTATTTGTGATATAAACTGAAAGGTACCTAGTTCGTTTCTTATATTGTAAATTTAAATTTTCAATTTTGATCGAAAATACAGACAAGAGAACTGCTGGCGGTGTTTCATTATCATAGTTTGTAGTAATCAATTTTGTATTATAAATATATATATATGTGTTTACATTCAATATTCGAATAAAAATCGACTTTATGTATGCAAAACTTGTTTGTAATATTGATATAATAACAGATTGTAAAAATTTAAATATTTGATGTTCCACTGAAAAGTTGAATTTCATTGACATGCGTGAATAAAATATATCGATAGACAAATGTGTACAGTTAACAAATCTTAGTTCATAGTATGTTTATGAAATTATTTGTGGCGTTTACGTAATAATATAATACAATAATTTGTCTTTGAATCACCAAGCTCTGTAAAGACCTACACCACTCTGATTATATGTGAACTTATAAAAAAATATATTAAACTACAATGTGTTTTATTTTGAAAAGAAAATAGCAATGAGAATAACCGTCGTGGTACAACGATACAGTAGCTGACTGTAAACGCAACTATTGGGGATTTGACTCCCACTCAGGGAAAAAAGGTTAATTTTTCGTCGATCTAATAATAAGACAGTGGTGCCAGAGGAATGAAGCGTTTAACTATTAAAGCCCTCTACACACTGCGTACTGAAATATATTTTTATGCAAGACAATATTTTAACATGTTACATGAGACGAGAATAACAGTCTTCCAGGATAATGTTTATAGTCCTTATGACTAAAATGCAAACGAGTAGAGGTTAATTTATTGAATATTGATGGAACTTTTTATAATTAGAGAAGAAAATTTATTTACTGGTGACTCGTTTTTACTGTTCAGCCACCTCTCGACACTCAAAATTCGAAATTATTCTACTAGTGTTGCCTTCGAAAAACGTCCGAGAAATACATTGATGATTATTCTAGCAACATTTTAGCTAACTAGGAGTGATTTAGCTGTTATTTGTCATGACCGATACTTATAATAAAAATAACCTTAAATCTTTTAAATGTCTCATTTAAAAAAAAATGTCTGGTAAAACCACTAAGTAACTTACGTTTATTAATAAAACAATAATCAGTGAAAATATTTATTATGGAATTATATAAACTTTTGCAAAATAGAGTCCAAAGCTTTTCTAACTGTCGGGTCATTCAGTAGTTTGCTCTGAGGTTCCTTTGCCGGTGGATTGACTGGAGCAGGTGGAGGCTCGTTAGTCGTAGGTTTTTTATCGTTCAGAATACTTAATATTCTTTGCTGTAGATCTACTTGAGTTTTATTTTCAGTTGGTTTTTGTAACGGTTCACCTAATTCTAACTTGACTTGTTGTTCTCTGCGTTCCTGTAATTGAATGTCGTTGGCGATTAGTGAAATTAATTATTATTTTAGCTCCATGCTGTATCCGGAATGGTAGGCGGAGGAATCCTTGTGTTAAGTCACTTCATTCCCCACATTCCGCTCAATTTTCGATCGTGTAATTGAGTCGATTTTTTAATTTGCGTCATTAACGCCACTCAACGCTTTGTCTTGTTGAATCAGAGTTCCAGCGCGAAATTAACTCATTCCGCTAACGCGCATCGAGACCGACTCGAATCTAACCCGTCGTGTTTACAGTCTGGCGATGTGCCATTGCGCGACAACGACCTCTATCTATCGATAAATCAATAAAAGAAAATCTTGCAACCCAAAGGGAGTTAGTGCCCTTTTGCAGTTAGTGCAGTGCGAATTGCATGAAAATTTGTATGTGATGCGTTTGTTATGAAGACCGGAACAAAAAGCCAATATTTTAAAACATGTTGTTTTTTCTATATTTTAAACTATTTAATGACTTTTTTTCATACTACTCCTAGTGCACTACATGATGTAGGGTACTAGATGGGAGTAAATGCACACATTCATATATGTACATCCATAGTTAAACTACTGTGTAACCCTGGAACACGATATTTGTAATGACCTATCCTAGTATTATAAACCTACCCTATAAGGTTAGATTTACACTGTTTTAGATCAAGACCAAAATGCGAAGCCATTTGTTGTACAAGAAAAAAACCAATTTACAGTACGCTGTACGAATCGTGGCCGACCTTAAGTTAGGCTTTCTAAACTATTTCGCATTGTTCACTCGGGAATGTAATAATCAAAAGTAAAAAAAAAACTTAAAATCAAATCTGCGCAACGATCGACAGTTAACTTCAGGGTGGCAATGACTCGACGAGTGTACTTTAATACACACCTGCAAGTACTCAATGACCTTATCATATTGTAACACAGTGAGGCTACGGCCATCTGCCAATTGTCCGAGTAAAGCGTAAACCGCTTCACGACCAGACGGTCCTCCCCTTTGGACCTCTTGGAAATTACGCGATAACAATTGTAGAGCATCCTCTAATGGCATGTTGCGATGTTCTGAAATATATATATATATATTAGCTTCACGTTCTTTATACGATATGTAGCAGGGTTAGAAGAGGGAACCTAAACCCACGACGACACGACAGTGTGAGGATGAGTTCCGTGATGTATCAAAAATTGGAAATAGGAAATTAATATACTTAGTAGAAACTCGATTTACCAGAGTAATTGTTGTCGCTAGTCATCCGGATAATCGAATGTATAAAGAAAAGCTGTATTTTTGCATATGTAGCACAAAATTGTTATATGGACCCTTTAGTTCGAAAGTGGTGTAAGTCCATTTTTGAGAAAAATGAGCTATCACGTAATTCATGCTTAATTTTATGTAATTTTTTTTTTTATATAACTAGTCCGTGTTTAATTTCTCAAAAAAAACCCATGTTTTGACAACTTAAAATCGGTCGGTAAATGAAATTGCATAATCATCGACATACTAACCAGTCATTTTCTCGAAACAAAAGAAAAAGGACTTACACCACTCTTAAAATAAACGGTCCATATGTCTATTAAAAGCAACATATACATATCAACGGAAATCAACGCTTATTTAGATATTATTAACATTTTCCAACATACGATTTATACATATATAAATTACGTACGCATTTACGTACATATAAATTTTCTTGGGTTTCATTGTAGTAAGTTGTTTAAATAATTTGATAAATTGATAATCCGTATAACCGAGGTCCGGATAATCGTGTTCCTACTGTATTAGACACCCTCTGCTTACCCTGCCATAATTGGGATACACGTACATACATGAAACTAAAAATAAAACTTTACTTCATATAAAATTTTAAATTAATGAATTTAGGTACATCACTATAAATTTACCTTGTGGTAGTCCATGGAGTATAGTCAGGGTCAACGACCTGTGTTCCAAATTTAAAGGCATCACCAATATGGCGTACAGACAGCCACGTGACGCTATATTACCTAACACTTTTCCTATAGGCACGTCCTCCATAGGAAATAGTAAATCCACTACTATTCCTAATCTCTTTAGTCTACCTTCTATATATTCTGCGTACTCGCTGTAAAGTTAAAAATTAATGATATTTTTTTTAAAAACAGTAAAATGTATACAGAGTGTAACGCGTCTATACTGTGTATGTGTAGAGGCCCTCAAGACCTATCTAAAACACCCCATGTATGTTTAGCGATTTTCAGTGGTTCAGGAGATATTTTGAGATATTCACGAAAATTTGTGATTTTTTGCACAAAATCTGATTGTTGAAGAAAATTGGCAAATACAGATCGACTGCTCAGTCTGCGCTCTAGATTTTTTCAATAAAGCCCAATAGTAGGCCTTTTGTATCATATTATACTTTAAAACTATCGGTTTATAAATCTGGTAGATAATGTTGACACAAAAATTGTTTATAAATAAGCTATATACTGACCACACACACACACTTGTTTAAATTTTTATACGTTTTCTAAAAATAATATTATACAATTAAAAATTATGAAATAGACACCTACGTGAGAGCTTTAGAAACAACAATTATTTCACAATCATTTCTTTCTGGCACTGGCAATGTCCTAGGATAGTCAGGTTTTGGGTATCGATCATAGTTTCTCTCTTGCCAGTCTGCACCTAAAAGTTATCCACACATGTAATCACAAATGTACAGCTAACATCAAGACGATCACGATTCGTCGACCATATGGTACTCATATACTTTTTTTTGGGAAAAAGGACAAGGCAAACGAGCGTTCGAGTCACCTGGTGGTGATCACCGCCGCCCACGACCCCTTGTAGCACCAGAGGTGCTACAGATATAGATAATACATAATTCTAATAAAAAAAATAACCATCACAAAATACCTCTACCTCTTCCAGGCGACCGCTCTCTGAACAACCCTCGTCCACGGCCTCTGCCGCGTGCCCTCCCCCGCGGGCCCCCACGCCCTTCCCACGAGTTGCTACTATATGATTCATCGTAATCATCCTCTCTGAAATCTATTGAGGAATATCTATATAGTAGAAGATTGAAATATTTATGAGCATACAATTTGTGTGTTTATGTTAATTAAATTGCTTAGAGCCAAATTGTGCCATCATCATCATTTTCTATTATTATATAATAATTTCAGGTTTGTAGGGTATAAATATTAAATTTAATATACATTAAATGAGTTGAATAAGTCTTGTTTTGTTACCATTGTCTCGATGCCTTAACCCACACAGCGAAATCTAACCTGAATAACAGTAAACTTAAAAGTTCTAGTGGCCTTGGTGCATCCTATTTCCATTCGATTGTTTAAACTATAAAATAGTAGTCATTTAATAATCTATGAATAAACGAATCAACAAATTATATTTTCATTTCTTCACTCTGATGTCGAGGCAGAGCATGGTGTTGAGTTCTGCCTCTTAACACTCAATGCATCCAGATTTTATCAGAAAGTGGGGAACAGAGTGACTTAATAATAGGTTCATTCTGCTTACCCTGCTGTGTGCGAAAATACAGTCTAAAGCTGATTTGATTCTAACAAATTATAAATATCTTACTATCTCTTTCTCCATAATTGCCATAGTTATCATATTGGTCTTCAACAGCTTCCTCATTAATATTTTCTGTAAGTGCAAGTGCTGGAGGGATTTCTGGCTGTATAGAAACTATCTCTGTTTCCCGTCTAAAAAACAATTATACATTATGTATTGTATTGTAGATAATTGTTATTCTACTTAAATACCAGGCTGTAGGCATGACTTTAACTGTCAAGCACTGACCCAGTGTGCTGCAATTGCTTCTGTCTAAAATAGTATGTCTACGATTTACATATAAGAAATCATAGAAGTTACATATATACTATTCAAAAAAAGAAATTTTACAATATAGGTATTAAAAGATTCATAAAATACTTTTTAACATCATTACTAGATGATATATTGAAAAGGTTAAAAAAACTTACTTTGGCCCATGTCTCTGGGCAGTTCTCACAGTAATTTTTTTTCCTTGCAGCACACTTCCATTAGCTTTCTTTATAGCGTCTTGGGCACTAGATTCTTGTTGAAATTGTACGAAACCAAAAATTCTGTTAATTACTATTCCAGCAATGGGTCCATACTCAATAAAATGATTGTATAAATCATTAACTTCAGCATCGTCAGTAAGGCCACCAACATATATACGAAGATGAGCTGTAGAAGGATCTTTCATAGCCTGTTTATCAAGGGTTAATGTATCTGAAATATAATTTTTTTTAGCTGTTGCTGTATTGTTTTCATTAACCTATGTCAGTTTGGATATATTAAGCAAATATTTGTATTGTATGGACATTATTGTGTACCTGCCATTTTTATAAATAAATTATACTCCTTTTAATATCCAAAAAGAATTATTAGAATGTTTTAAACATTATCATATGTAATTGATATCGTAATTTGTATCATTTAAACACATAAACATAAAGTAAATAGAAACAGTAAGGAACTCTGTGCCACAGATACAGAATACCCAGAATCTGATCAATCACAGAATTATTTATTTATTTATTTATATATATAAACCTTAACCTATTACAATAAATGGCGTATAATTAACAGTAATACAATTTTGGTTAAGCTAACAATAATTGATTAGCACTACCCTCCGAACGAGTTTTACTGTATGACGGTAGGATAGTATTCCTCGCATGCTTGTTTTCTTACTAATATGCTTGTTTTCTTACTAAAATAAAAAACATTTTAGATGATTTTAGAGATTAAACAGTTTAGATGCAGCCGTTTATTGGTTTGAATTTTCTTGATAATACAAAAATATAATAATAAAAACTTCTATGAAAGAATTATATAATATACGCTAAGAAAGTTTTATGTAAAATAAAAATATAAGACGGATATATATATATATACATATATATATAAAATGTAAATATGATTGTATTTGTGTGTGTGTTTGTTTGTGTGGGTGTGTGCATGTTGTGTGTGGGTGCGTGTGTGTATGATTAATTTTAGCGATGAGTGAGTTTAATTTTTCCAACATTTTCGAGTATTAAGTATGTTTATATTAGTTTGATAATTTTTTCTGTGTCGTTATATATTAGTGCTTTAAGATATTTGTCAACTGTTTTTTTAAATGTATAATTATTGAGGTTTTTAAGTTTCACAGATTTGGATATTTTATTGTAAATATGCGGTGCCAGATAGAGATAGAATTTCCGTGCAAAAGCTGATTTAACTGTGGGAAGTTCAAACACTAGGTCTTGTCGTCTTCTTTGAATATGAGTTCCCACGATTGAGTACACATGTT
>DWNA01001245.1:0-15605 GCA_018249835.1 Heliconius besckei | reverse complement strand
GCGTAGAAACGTGAAATTTGGACAGATGTTTACTTTCGTAATCTGGACATCCACTAAGAAGGGATTTTGAAAAATTTTAACCCTAAAGGGGTGAAATAGGGGTTGAAAGTTTGTATGGATTTTTTTTAAATCGGCACCGATTTTTATAAAATTTGAAAGTTAGATTTTTAAAACTATTTAATTGAACACGTGTTCATCGTTTTCTAGAATTCTTCCCCTAAGGGTGCAAATAAGGGTTTGAAAGTTTGTATGGAAAAATATTTAAATCGCCACCGATTTTTTTTAAATTTGAAATTGAGACTTAAAAATATATCATTAAACATGTGTTTCGTGGTTTATGATAATTCACCCCTAAATAAGCAAGCGAAGCTGCGCGCGTCCGCTAGTGTTGTATAATGACACTCTTATCTCTAAATGAAATTAATGGATACGATACATTATTTAATGAGTTTATTGATGAAGTTAACGTCGAATTTTTGGAATTTAAGCTATATTTTTATGCACAATTTAACATTTTTCAGACCATTGTGGCACAGTATGCACGAAATTGTAAACGCGATGATTGTGGGTTCTATGGTGCACAATGGTTGTTACTACTGTAACATTTGTCTCAATATGGGGACACATAACGCAATATGTTATTGCTTTACTCATTCAAAAATAAAAAAAAATATCATTACAAAATGTACATATCCTTTATTATTTCATGTACATTTAAAAAAAAATATCCTCGGTGGACTTATCTCTTAAAGAATGTATCGAATATTACATTAAAATTGATAAAATCTAACATTTCGTAATGTTGCCAACAAAAAGGAATTCAAATAAAAGATAATGAACGATTATTTTTTTATAATAAAATCTAATTATTCATAAATAGTCCAACAAAACTTTAAACATATTTCAAAACAAATTTTGCAACACAACACAAGACAAAACAAAATGTATAAACTGTTCTAACATTTAATTTTTTTTTAAATACTTACTTAAAAACATAATTATTATGGTCTACGACATTTAGTAATAAATACAATAAATAATAAAAAACGCATAAATCCTTTTAAATTAATTAATATATCATATAGTCTTAAAAAATCAGATTCACAATTCATTATCTAAAATAAGTGTCAAGAGTAAAAAATGGAAATAACGCATTTAAGACATATCAGTGTGCATTTCATAAAAACTCATATATTAACATTTCTTTGAAAACAAATTTAGCTTAAAAACAGCTCGGTCTACGCCAGTCTTCTGGCGTACTCTAGTCTTTTGAGGTCTACTCATTCTTTTTATTGGTCTTCCCTGCCGCGAGTTTCTCTTTACTCTCTTGGTATATGCTATCTAAATCAAAAGCAGCTTTCGTATTGTCTTTGGAAAATAGGAACCTGAAATATAATTTGTATTCATATATTTGGAATTTAGGACACATCTTGTTTCTTGTTCACTAATACATATAAGAAAAAAAAACCAGCATCCCGCATTTTCCCCATAACAGGATAGAAATCTGAGTGTTTATGTTAAGTAACTACAACATTATACTATCAAATCGAAATCAAACCCACTGCTACTGTCTTTACAGTCCAACACTGTCCAACTACGATTAAAATATTTTTAATAAATAAAATAAATAAAAAATCAGCTTCACACTGTACCCAGCACACAGCAGGGTAGGTAGAGGGAACCTAGTGTTAAGACACTCTGTTCCCCACTTTCTGCCGAATTCTGGAGGTATTGAGTGTTGAGTGACATAACTCAATGCCACGCTTTACCTCAACACCAGAGCAAAGAAATGGAAATATAAACGTAAATAAATATTTCACTTCCTGGAGTAGGGATTGGCTTCAATTTTTTAATAATTTTAAGATAATGTATAATATATATTTAAAAAAAAATAAAACATGTAATAGATTTCATAGGTTAGCTTTGTCATTTTGTTCACAATTGTCTGCCAGTTAAGACACATTACATAGTTATTTCAACATTTATTAATTATAAAGATAGATTATTGAACTTAAGAAAAAAATATATACTTTTGTAATTTCCCAGTGGAATCAGGATGTGGTCTTCTTATTTTTTCCTGACCTTCACTTAGTAAAAGGACTGTTGGTAACTGACGACTGGTTGGTCCATCTTGTATTCTATATTTTGCTGCTGCTTCGGGATATCTGGAATTAGAAGTAGTTTTAATTATTTTACATTATCTTTAACTAATTATATTCAAATATTCTTTATTTAAATAATAAATACAAACATACAAAAAAAATATTCTTTATTTGTATAAACTTTTCAAACCATTTCTGGAGTATCGAATAAACATAGAATTAACACTGGCTGAGGAGGTAGTTCTGTTAAGATAAGCCGGCAACAACCTCAACAGTTCCTATTTACAATCTCAATGTTACAATTTAACAAATACATAGACTGGCAGCTATCCTACATGATATTCAATTGATATTGATTCCATACATTTTTAACTAATTAATAATTCTGAACAAAGTCAAATAATAGTCTTTATTTGTAAGTATTGCATTAACAGTTGAATTAAATTTAACAATTATATAATGTGATAAAATTTTAAATATTTTCAGTACCTCACTTTGGCAGTTAACATGCAGCATAGACATAAGGAGTCTTATTTCTAGCCTATTTTCTAAGGAGTCTTATGTCTAGACGTAAGGAGTCTTATGTCTAGACATAAGGAGTCTTATGAGACTTATGTCTACCCAAGAGTTTTAGAAAATGAATAAACCACAAACCTGCCCACATCCAATTTGCCGAACTTCAAATTATCAAGGTTATAATTTGCTGATAGTTCCGCAAACACTGGTGCAAAGTTAACACATGCTGGATGCCATGCAGCATACAAACAGACTATCCAAGTTGTATTCTTATTATGTTTCAGTTCTTCATCAAGAATTTGTTGACCTCGGAAATAGGTTATTAGTTCAGGACCAGTGTAGGTTGGCTCAGGGAGGAGGAGTGAAAGTAGTACTAGTAAAGCACCATAGGGTAGACCATATCTAAAAAATAAAATTATTATTTTAATACAAAATAAAAGATTTTTTTAGCTCCACACTGTATCTGTGTGTACTGTCATTGTACACTTTGTATCCACATTTTGGAAAGCTGAGTTGGATTCTACCACTATACCACAATACTTCTTAAATATTACAAAGTTCATAAAATTTAATATAAATAAACCAAATTATTAAAATACCAATATTATTAAAAAATATAATTACTAACCTTATATCAGCATACAACCAAAGTATTAAATTAGCTATTTTCGTATAAACAAAAGAAGACGACAAATAATTAACCATCGTAACACTGCCCGCCTTCCTCGTCCTCAACATAACTACAATAATTAGGAAGAATAATATTTCCGTTTCTCTACTATCCAATTCACAGTCGGACTCGGGAAACAAAAATTTACAAATAAAATTAGTTCTTTTTGACGTTACGTACGAAATACTTAGTAAAATATTAACCCAATAATATGGCTTTAATAATTGACGTAAATCTTTATGGAACGACATATTGTTCAGTTAAAATTTGTATTTTTAACGCGATCTGTAAACTAAGTCCTACGGAGGGACAGAAATGGACCTCCCCCTCCTCCTTGAATTAGTAATTTGTCAAATTGACAGATAGTCAGTGTTACCAACTTTCTAAGGCTTTACATTTTTTTAGCTTCACGCCAGTAGCTGTATCGCGCATTTACATAGCATTGGTGTTGCACGGGGTCGTGGGCGGCGGTGATCACCATCAGGTGACCCGAACGCTCGTTTCCCTTGTCCTTTTACCATAAAAAAAATTAATAAACAAATAACACAATAAACGAAGAATTCTTGACGTATTGAGTGTTGAGTGGCGAAACCCAACGACGAGCTTTGCCTCTTTACCAGAGCGAGAAAATGAGAATATTAAAGATTTTATTACCACGAGTGCCCCAGATAAAACGCGGCGGTGAGTTCCGCCACTCAATTCCGCAATGCCTCAAGAATTCGGCGGAACGGAGTGACTTAACACTAACATTCCACGTTACCCTCTGCCTACCCTAAAAATGAATAACAGATAATCTAAATATTTTCATATCCTAAAAAACCTGACTATTATTTCCATATTCCAGTCGAATTTCAATTAACAAGTACATTGGACGGCAAGGAGTTCAATCCCATTGGGGAGAATCAATTTTATTTTTATTACGGCGCTTTGGTAAGACAAAGTACGGCGTTCAGTTTCGTCAACCAAAACACGGCGTCTCGAAAACAGGCAGAAAGGTGAAGATATACATATTCAACCAGACCAATTATTATAACAAACAGAACAGTTAAAAGATGTTGTGGCACTGTACAGCATTTGAGTGTTGATGCACAACTCTTGTGGGTTCAGTTGTCACTCGGGATTTCATTTCATTTCTCAACACTAGGTTCCCTCTACTTAACCTGTTATATACAGGATTCAAGGGGAAGGAAAAAAATTTAAAACAAAATCATAAATTAATATTTTTTATTCAATATATCATCTTTCTGATAGCTATTTAACAATAATGTTTCTTAGGTTATTATCCTATAAGAACTATTAAGGAAATAAATGTCCAATTAATTAAATACATTCGCTCAACAATGAACTCATTGTCAATGTTAAAAACTGTTATTGTTCAATAGTTTTATACTTTTTAATTATTTAATGTGTATAACATGGAAAGAAAAATTTGGGCTATCAAAATTTAAATAAGAGCCAAAATACACTGAATCTATGTCAATTCACATTTTTATTTTAGTAACACTGCACTTCCAAAAAAATTGACCAAGTACAAATATCATACAGCCTTCATATGATACTCTTTGTTCTCCTTTTTTATTTTGACAACAACATGATTTTCATTATTATGAACTTTGTCCATATGTTTCTTTAATTCATGATTCCTAACAAAACTCGCCAGACATTCCGAGCAATGGATACGGGAACCTTTATTATGTCTTCGCTTGGCATGCTCCGTTCTACGAGATGAAGATATAAACTTTTCTCCACAATCTGGGCATTCGTATGGTCTTTCACCTGTGTGCCGTCTCCTGTGGTACACCGCCGCCATTTTGGACACTAACTTGGCACCACAGATATCACATTCAAAATTTCTCACTCTCGTATGAACTACTGAGTGTTCGGCCAAACGGGCTGGCGTATAAAACCTTTTTCCACACCACTGACACTGATGAGGTCGTATATCCATGTGAATCCATAGTATATGATTTTTTAATTGCGGACGCGAATGGTAGGTCTTGCCACAATAATCACAAGTGAAAGTTGCCGGGTCACGGATATTAGAACGTCTGTTTCTT
Organism: Heliconius besckei; assembly: GCA_018249835.1. Taxonomy (NCBI): domain Eukaryota; kingdom Metazoa; phylum Arthropoda; class Insecta; order Lepidoptera; family Nymphalidae; genus Heliconius; species Heliconius besckei. The sequence continues at coordinate 10,260 of DWNA01001245.1, read as the reverse complement.
GGTATCGTCTTCAAATCTGGTTTAGCGTCAGGTTCACACTTGGACCTGTGCGCTCTGTAACAGCCACGATTCGTAAACTGTGCTCCACAGGATCTACATGTACGTACTGTGTGCATTTGTGTGTGCACATCGAAAGACGCACTCCTCTGGAATGTTCTGCCACAATCTGCGCACGTCATGACACCGGGCCCATGATTTTTTTTGGCATGACGCTTTCTGTCCACGTCTGTTTTAAAAAGCAATGGACATTCTGAGCAAATAAACATTTCGGTTTTGTGTATTTTCCGTAGGTGCTCTTTCATTTCTTGCCCTCGTGTTAACATGGCGCCACAGAGCCAACAAGCTTCCTTCTGTCCACTGTTCCGTAAATGCATATTTAGGTAATATGGACTAAGGAAGCTCTTGCCACAATCGATGCAGCTGCACGCTGGTCCTGTCCTAGGATGCCTAGGTTTCCGTTCCACTAATAAATTCTTTCGTTTCACAATTCTATTAGTTAATTGTACTAACAAATCTTTTGCATTCCCTTCAAAATGATTGACAGTTTGTAGCAACAGGTTTTCTCTAACGATTGCATATAGGGATTTTTGGGAAGTATTCAGAGTTGGAAGAGTGTGAAGGGAGTCTATACAATTGGACCATAATCGCTGTGATTTCGTTACAAAAATTCGGAATTCCGAAGCAGACACGGCTACCCTAGTGCAGGACACGCACAGGCCTCGTGGAAACAATTGATCCTCTCGCACCTATAACAAAATAGCAGAAATATCATAAGCTATTATAGCAACTTCATAAGATCTGGTTATTGCTGACCAATCAAGTTTTAAAAAATATAATTTGGAGTATTTTCTGTTATAAAAACAAAGTAAAAGTTACTTTGACATTGTTTTTATTTTTATTCAAAAATATTGTTTTATCTACATTGCCATTTCATAACACGATGAAATGTTATTATGTAGATAAAAAAAAATAAACACAAAATTCAAAATGGTGTATACTATATTAAGAAAATAAATAAAACATGAATGTTTCTAGTTCGGTTTCTTTGCATTAGTTTAATTTAACCAATCAAGCATTCAAAAAACCGTAATTTTGATGTTTAAAAAAGTCTTTTGATTGTTTGTTTATTATATTTCTTTACATAAAAGGAATTACACTCAATTCCACAAGTGTAACTCTACAAGTGTATATGGCATAAAAAATGATTTTTTACTAGAAATTGATATATTTTGAAGAAATATTATTTAAAATACATGAAATACTTGTTGCCAACTCAAGTAATTAATATATTTTTAGAGACTAACCTTTTTAAACCCATAATTACATCAGCAGTTAACACACATTTATTAAGAGAACGAAAATAAATAACAATTTGCAACTAGTACCCACCTTATCAATAACCACAAAATATACCAAATTCATTTAGACAAGAACATTTACATGATGGGCAGTCCTCCAGTGCTTCTTCAACTCCGAAGGTCTAACAAATCTTGCGTCACACTCATCACAGCCAAGATTTTTCCGTCTATGCTTCCTCTTTATATGATCCAACCTTCTGGAAGCCGATAGAAACCTGTCCCCACATTCCTGACATTCATATGGTTTCTCCCCAGAATGGATCCTCTGATGCATTTGAAAGCCGTGGACTGTTCTCATCTTGGCGCCGCAGAAGCACTGATATATTTTTCTTTCAGTCTTGTGAACTAATTCGTGAGATTTGTGGTGGGTCTTAGAAGAACTTCGTTTCCCACAAATTTGGCAAATATATGGTAGAACATTTAAATGTTTCTGGACTATGTGTACTCTTAAAGACGGTTTTTTAGTATATTTGCTCCCGCAGTCGTTACATTCGTAAATATATTGATTTGTACATTTGGATCCTTGACAATTGTTCCTATGGTGTAAGTAACATTTTCTGTTTTCAAAACTGCTGTTGCACAATGAACAGTTAAAAAGGGTATGTGTGTACATATGAGCTCTAAGGGATCGATCATTTTTGAAGCCGTTCCTACAGGTATTGCACTGTAAGCTGCTATCTGCATGCAATATCTGTTTATGGCGATCCAAAAGAAGTCTATCATCAAATAACTTATAGCAAATATCACAAAATTCGACCATAAGCTGGTGAGACCTCTCCAAATGTACTGGTAATTTTTCTTTCAACACAACCTTCCCGCACAATGTGCAAGCGCGTACCGAAGAATTTAGCAAATGTCGATTCAAGAAATAGGGTACTTCAAATTGTTTACCGCAGTCCTTGCACTTGTACTTGTTTTCGGTCTTTTTAGAATATTTCTTTTTATATTTCGCACGAATTTTATGTTTAGCACCAGACAAAAAATTCAGTCTTTTGATAGCATCTTCTCGAGACTGACTAACAGCCACATAATCATTAAAGACAGTTCCATTACACGTTATATAAAAGGTCTTATCTTGTTTAGTTGGATTTTCTGGTATCATCAGGGCCTCGGTAATTTTAGTCCAATGGTTGTGCGACTCATGGCATAGGTGTCTGAACTGCCACGCCGATATGGCGTTATTAGCGCACGCGCAGCACAACGCCGCGGGAAAGTCGGTTTCGTCCACCACCTGAAACCACGGTACCAATCAGCCTTCATGTCTTCTTCATTTTGTCTTATCAGCTAGAAATTGGTTGTATGTAAATCCATTGCCGAATTGTATTAGGAATGCTTTAAGTTATAAACGAGACCTTTTTTAAAAGATAAACATTTTGTATCTAAATAATACAAGAAAAAGTTTTGTATACCAAGTTTTTATTCCCAACTTGATTCTCTGACGTGACATAGATAAGTGTATTTCATAATTCAGTCTTTGAGAAAACGAAAAATATGTTTTAATATTATATGAGAAAAATATATTAAGTCCCTTCAATTTACATGGTTACATTTGAAAAAAAAAAATACATCAATAGGAATTAAATACTTAGAAACATATAAATGTTTAATAAAGCCGGACTCGAACCTGTATCTGTTATTCACCACCCAAGGACTCTGACCACTAAGCCATTCTCATCGAGTTACATTAAAATTCTTATATGACTGCTTACAACCTATTAATGTTGTTAGCATCTCTTTTGAAAGATTTTTAGTAATTACCAATACTAATAAACTTTTATTATCATTTGTCAGAAGAATGTGCTGTTTATTAAAATTTTAAAGAGTTATGCCACACTTAAGAAAAAGATTTTTTTAAACATTTTAATGTAACAGACTTAGACCTGCGCTTCTTATTTACCGTCCAAGAACCCTGACCACTATGACCACCATACATTAATTTCAAGCTACATTTACTACACAATTTCTTCTTCTTTTTTTTCACAGCACACATTTAAAACAATTTTCCCCGGTTTTCTAATAATCGATTTCACATTTTGATGTTTCCGACTATGATGATTCAGTCCACGGGATGAACTGAACTTCTCACTGCATACAGTACATTCAAACTGAGGAGTTTGATCCTGGTCATCATTGTGGACTGACCTCAGGTGTCTTTTCAGTCGATATGGCAACCTGAACTTGGCTGGACAGAGGTGACACTGCTGCTTTAGAATTATATCTTTTGTTTTGTGAACTTTCCGTATATGTTCTGATCGTCTTGAAGATGCTGAAAATGTTTCCCCACATTGCTTACATTCGTAGGGTCTCTCTCCAGTATGTAAACGTATATGTTGATTGTATCCCAACTTAGTTTTTAATATTATGCCACATTGTTCACAAGTGAAGGTACAATCAGGCTTATGCTGTTTCATATGTTCTGACATATGAGCTGATGCTAACAGCTTTCCACAGTAAATGCAGGGACGGTGGGTATTCCTCATGTGGACTATCTGTATATGTGCACAAATGAATTTCTTTCTGGCAAAGGTTTTGCCACAATAATCACATATACACTCTTTGCACATAGCTCCTCGAAGCCCTACATTGATTTTACGATTGTTTTTTGCATTATTAATTTCTATAGTAACATTCTTTTTTTTTTTCATAACTTTTTTCTTACTGTATAATTCACAACAGTTCTTTGTATGATGCATATAGCAGGAATGGTTACGGAATAGTTTATCACAGCTTGGACAGTTTTTAGATACATGTATCGAAACATGAGCATGATAAGCATTAAGCGACTGAAAACTACGTCCGCAATCACCGCAGAAGGCCCGACCATACTTATGAGTTGTCTCCACATGATGCATATATTGATTATAAGAACGGAATACTGCTGTACATTTCTTACAACTAAATGGTTTTTCCTTATGTTTCTTAATTAAATGGTTTAGCAAACTATTATGAGATACGATAGCGCCGCATACGTAACATGCTCGTTGCAAATCTGGAGATTCTTTCAAATGTAAACTAAATTTAATTGGACTCGAGAAACTTTTATCACAATTTGGACATTTATATATACTGTCCTTTTTAGGTTCTGGACACTTGGATAAGTATTTAGTTAATCGAAGAGCTGCAGTGGTATGGTTGTACGATTTTTTCATATCATTAATGGCAATCATTTTATTTTTGTCAATTATAGCAAAAACGGTTTTATTGTCTGTGCATTGGGTAGGCAGGTCATGGAGAAGAGCTATAGTGGTATCCCATTGCTGAGCTGCTGCTTGACATAATAATTTGAACTCAGCAGCATTTGTAGCTGATCTGTAGCACTCCGGACAGACTCCCTCGGGTAAGTCCCCTTCCATCACCACCTGGAACGACCGCTCGAGTCAAATGGCCACAAGGTTTAATTTTCTTTTCAGATATAACTTAGAAATTTTGTTGAGCTTGAGATAGTTTTGTTATGATAAAAAATTTGTTGTTTTAATATATTTGTACAGTAGTTGTGTTTTTCTTAAAGTTTTAACAAACACTTTTAAAAGTAAAAAAGGTCTTGTTAAATTAAGCTGGAGGATTAATAGGCAAAATTCGGTATTTTAAAATATTTGTACAGTAGTTTTTTTTATATTTTACATATTTTAAAGGTAAGAAATGTTTTTTAAAATAATTGTCATAGTTTCTAAGGAAATTAAAGTAGGTGTCGCTAGTTTCAATTTGCATATTACTTGTCCCCGAAAATATTATAATTGTAGGGATAACATTAAATTTAAATTAATATAGATAAACACCATTATAATAACATATGAATATTAATATTTAAAGAAACTTTTAAAAATATGTATTTTTTTAAGGCAAGGCCGCCATTTTGCTAAACAGCATAGCGTTCCGTTAGTCGCAGAACAATTAAACTATAAAAAAAACAAAATAAATAACAATTTTACCTTTATTCCAGTTATTGTTTCCAAGATTTCCGATAAAGTAACCGCTTTATCACCATCCATCATTACTGTATCGCTTAAGTAGACTTGTCCCTCCGTTGTATCACCTAAACATATTCGGCATTTATTTGCGCCGTCTCCGCGCACTATGTGCGAAACTAGAGACTTTACATCGACTTGTCGGGTCATTTTAAATCTATTTTATTAACTTATTATATAATTGATTTGTATTTTTTTCCTATTCAATTCGCACATGCGGTCGGTAAAGAAATTATTAAAACAATATTGGAACATATGTCAAAAATGTGAAGTTAAATGTCAAATATGAAATTTTGACTTTTGTCACCAGATGTCAAATCAAAGCCAAGTTGTTTTTTTTTATTATGTTATAAATTTTATCGATATTGTGTGTCAATTGAAATTGATGTAGTATTGTGATACGTTATTTTTATTTGAAGTAATCTTGTTGAATATAAGAATCAGGTCTAATTTAAAATAGTAAAATTTTAGAACTACTCAGTCAGTAACGAATAATAAATATACAGAAAGAACAGTATAATTTTTTAATTCAGCTTCACGCATTATCCTGCATGTAGTAGAGTAGACAGAGAGAACCTATCGTTAAGACACTTTGTAGCGACCTATTGTTTATATTATAATCGATGCTTGCCTTTCATTACGTCCATTTGTTTTCTTAAATATTTCTTAATTTTAATGTAATTATCGCTGTTTGATATGTATAAGTAGGAAATAAAGATAAAAGAATGGATGAATTAATAATATTAATGACTACGTTGAACTCGCAAGAGTAAACTGCATATTTGTATTCCCACCAATCAATCGGGCGGAAAGGACTAAGCAAGCGGAAAAAGGAAAAATTGAAGTGTACTCGCTCAGTTCTAAGGAGCAGGGCCAAGTAATTACAAAATAGAAAAGTATTTTTTCGTTGAAATGTAAACCTATTTTATTCAAAAAGGAGTCCGTTCCTTCCTTTACAAAATACTAACTGTTACTTATAAAATATAATGTCCAAATTTATACGATTATTACATTTTTATACGTTTGTTTAATTGATAAATAATCGCTTAATCGGAAAGCTTACTGGTAATCCATTAAGCTTTCCGACCATAGACAAATTTGAAAAGTCATTTGATTTTTTTATCTTATTTAGTCTGTTCTTTTGTTTTGGTTTCAAAATACTAGAAATAAGAAGATATTCAAGATGGTAATTTAATTCTATATTTCACAAACAATCTAAGTTTTATTTATTGCTTAAGTGCTTTTAATTAATAGCGCATATGGTGAAGAATATGACTGAAGATATATTTTAGTATTTACAAGTGTACTTTTTAGTGAAATTTTGTTTGTAAATATAGGTTAAATCTTGAAAAGTTTTAGTATTTATTTACATTTTATATTAGTTTTAGGTTCCTTTATATAAAATACATAAGAAAATACTTATTAAGATATTCATTTCATAAGTATATTTTACATATTAACGTGAAAGTCTTATTTAAATATGATGAGTAATCCATCCGTAAAAGGTTTGATTTTTATTCTTATATAGCATTTTTATGAAATAAATTACATTCAGTGCATTATTTACACTATAGTACGCTTAATAAATATCAATTCATTGTCTTATTACTTAAATTTAACTCATATTTTGGTATTTGGAAATCAGGTGTTAATGTCAAGTAAACACATAAGTAATTTTGTTAAATCTGTGACATATACCAGCTTTATTTTTTGTACCATAAAGGTAAAAAATACTAATTTGTATCAGCTGTATCCTGCAAAACGCAGGGGCCAGCCAGCCAGTAGTCAGTAGCAAACATCCTAGTGTATTCCGTCTCCTACTTTCTGCCAAATTAATCAATACTTTTAATATAGTGTTGAAAGGCCGGACTCAACACCGCATATTGTTTTGTTACACTAGAGTGAAGAATTGAATATATTCTATTCACGTAGAAGGGAATCAATCGCCTCATTTTTTGCCATGATAGTTTCACTTTATATTGTATTTTAACAAATAAAAATACACATTTTAAACCATAATTCAAGTTAAATTTATTATATATATATTATATATATTTTTTTATTTTGCAGCAACCTCAAATCCTAGTGCTAAAAGAGGGTACAGACCAGTCACAGGGCAAGCCTCAGCTAGTTTCCAATATCAATGCCTGTCAACTTGTGGTAGATGCTGTGAGTATTTTTAAATGGTTTTTTTATATATATTTTTGTAATGAATTATATAAAATAAAATGCAACTACACTACTAGTGTAGTTCCTTGGCAAAGTACTCACCAAAGTTGAGTGCAGCAGTGGCATAGCTAGGGTATTTGCTGCCCGGTGTGGCTTAGGACTTGATGCCGTCTAAAAAAAAAACAGATTCAAAGTGTCTTCTACTCTCACGTAGATCAAGCGTCAGACACGCTTGCTAAAATGTGACATTGGCTACCTTTAAAAAAAATTAATTGTCGACTTTGATGCCCCTTTCCTTTTATGCGCATGCGGTGCGACCGCACCGCTCGCGCCCCCCTAGCTACGCCACTGGAGTGCAGTGTAAAATATGTGCCACAAAATCCTTACACTTTGGTGCCAAAGTTACACAAGGCGAATTTAAGTGTCAGTCCATATTACCTGCCTTACCCAATTTAATTTCACAAGTAGTGTAGTGGGTGCTTTACATTTAGAAAAATAGTTGGTAATGCATTTGGTTCAAGACTGATTGAAATAAATAAAATGTTTAAAAAAATCATATACCCCGCTTGCAATAAAACTAAAAAGAAAATAAAGCCAAGCCAAGCCCAATAGTTAATTAGGAGTGAACAGTGGAACTTCATTAAATTATGTGGGGTTCCTGGTAAAGATTTTATTGATTGAAGAATTACTTATACAGTACGGCTACTGGTTGGCTAAGCACTGTCGTGTCCGAAAGGGGATTATTTTTGGTCCTTTTTCATTTTCTGTACCCTTTGTTTACTTTTATTACTTACTATCATAACAATATTATCATTGAATTAGAATGCTACCTATGCCTTGGTAATACATTAACACATATTCATATACCTACACACACACTCACACTGACACATTCTCACGTGTATACTCACATGCACACATACCCACTCACATCGTATGTACACCCTCAAACAAATCTGCTTGTCTGTCTTTTTAATGGGATTTAAGATTAAGTTTCGTTTAAACTTATATATATATATATATATATATATATATATATATATATATATATACTGCAAAAGCTGCTGTATTTAATTGTATTGTTGTAGTTTTAGCTGATATCATATCGATATTTATTTCCACAAAAGTATTAAGTTTTATGGAAGAGCAAGGCCTCGTTACACAGGTACTAGTGTTTTACTAGTAACCTACTAATTATTAACTTTTCTTTGTGTTAAGGTCCGTACAACACTTGGTCCGCGGGGGATGGACAAGCTCATTGTGGATCACAATGGGAAAGCCGTCATTTCGAATGATGGGGCTACTATTATGAAAGTGAGTGTTAAAATAATAATGTTAGTTGTTACTGGAGTTGGACAGCTTGCCTTATATTTCTATTTATTACAATCATCATTGATAAAATTGGCGCAACATTATTATTATTATTATATTTTTTTTAATTTAATATTTTTATGTAAAAAATATATGTCACAGTGCCTTATAATGTGTCACATTGTGATAGTGTCTTACTCTTGTGAAAATGTGTTATTTTCATTTCTGGAAGATAAGAAAGACATTAAGTTCCATTGCCTAATGTGCAACAAAGTATGTTTGATTCTATTGTGGGGTACAAATAAACTATTAATAATAATATTGTAACTATGGTTCCCTCTGTATACCCTGCTATATGCAGGCTGCCATGTGAAGCTGAAAAACAATTAATATGTATTTTTCTTCCTTTCCTTTATACAGTTGTTAGATATTGTCCATCCGGCTGCAAAGACATTGGTTGACATTGCCAAATCACAGGATGCTGAGGTAATGCTCAGATATTACTGATATTATTATAACTTGACTAAAACTTTTAAAAGTACAATCTTATTTTTTGTGTATATTCAAAAAATTGTAAATTACCCTGTTTCTTACAAGTAAATTCTTACAAGTGCAGGAAAATGAGAAACAAACCCACAACTGTCCCATTTTGCCTGAGCTGTGGTTTTTTTTGCTGTAATAGTTAATATAAATGATTATAAACACGGATCCAATTTCTGAATGCCATTGTGGACACAACCTATTATGATAATTAAAAAAAGTACCTAAAAATTATGAAAAAAATGAACTGTACTAATGTAAAAACTAAAATGCAGGTTGGTGATGGTACCACATCTGTAGTGATACTCGCCGGTGAACTCTTGAAGAGATTGAAGCCTTTTGTTGAGGAAGGCAAGTGGTTTTTCTTTAATATTTTTAATCTGTACTTTTATTATCTGTGGTAATAATAGTGTTATGACTTTTTGAGTGTCTTTGATATTTCTTGTTATCACTTATTTTATTCATATTTCTTATAAAAAAATTTTTTCTTATTTCTTCTTCTTTCTTTCTTTCTTTCCCTTTTTTTATAAAATATCTGTAACGGTGGCTGATTGCAATGTAGCTTTTGCTTAAGAAAACTTAAATCATCATTTTTTTTAAGTTTTAAAGTGATAGACTTCAAAATAATTCAAAGTCAAAGTCAAAGTCAAAATATCTTTATTCCATAAAAATGCTTAACATTTACTTGGACATGTCATAAAGTAGAAAAAAAATACAAAATAAAATAACCAAAAAATATTTGACTTGAAAAAAGCCCGTTCAAATGGTTGAGCTCATGAGAAGATACAGACAAAGAAACTCATGGCCACTCTTTTTAAATGCCAACATTTGTTACAAATTACAATTAACAATTTTAACTTAGAAATAGAGCAACTCATTTCCAAACATCTTTATCGCGAACATAATCTTTAACAGAG
>DWNA01001244.1:0-15609 GCA_018249835.1 Heliconius besckei | reverse complement strand
GGTTGTCCTATGTAAAACTTTATTTAATTAGGTATTATTTTTGTGCAAAGTTACATTTTGGTATATTGACAAGAACATACATAAAAAGTATTCGGGCAAATTGAGAATCTCCCTTTTTTGAAGTTGGATGAAAATGAGAACATCCTCTTTTTTGAGGTTGGTTAAAAAGAAATGCAACAGTATAATCAATTTTTTACCAAACTTTCTACATTTTCACCGGATCCCATAATCGAAACCTAACCAAACTTTCACCAAATTATCTTTGAAGTATATCCTTTCTAATAAAAGAATCATCAAAATCGGTTGGCGCGACATTGAGTTATTCATAATGCATAATGCAAATTTAAGACTTATGTGATTTTCTCATAGATACCATTGTCAGACATCGACCAAAATAAAATGGGACCATTCGGGAAGCTTCACCTTTCAAACAAAAAAAAAATTTCAAAATCGGTTCACCCAGTCAAAAGTTATGAGGTAACAAACATAAAAAAAATATATATAAAAAAAAAAAAAAAATACAGTCGAATTGATAACCTCCTTTTCTTACAGAAGTCGGTTAAAAAATAATTTCTATCACGATGCAATAGATCTCTACAGCAAGGAAAAAGTAAATAAAAATAATACAGAATAGAGAGCACGAGAGGCCTTAAAGGATTCTACTACTTAACTGCAAGTACATTTAAACTAATAACATAATATTATAAGCATGATATTAAATTACAGTAAACATACGTTCGTTAATTAGTTAATGATAATCGTTTAAGGCCACAAAGTGCTATAGGACGAAGTCGGACTGCAAGCCTAATGGTTGTGAGTTCGATTCCCACATGATGCGAACAATTATTTAATTCATTTTATGGTAGACAATTCGCTAAGCTTTCCGCCCAACTATTCTCCTCTCTTGATATCTTGTTATATGCGAGACAAACGGTAAAGCCATAAAATATTTCATTTAAATGCGATGATTGTGTGTTCGATTTCCACTTGAGGAATAATATATATCTTTATTTCTTCGCTCCGGTATTGAGGCAAAGCGTGGCCGTGACTTTTGTCGCTCATCACGGATGGAGTTTTCGGCGGAGACCGAGTATTTGCCGGAAGGTGGGCAACGGAAGTGTCTTAATGGGGAATGGACCCGGGAACCTTTACATAAGGTTCCCGGGTCTACCCAATCTGATATGTGTAGGGTACGTCGCTAAAAATAAAGTTATGATAAAAATATAATTTGAAGGAATAGAAACTGTACATATTAGTTCTTTATGCAATCTAGAAACAAAGTCTCTTAAATTTGGATGTCTACCACGAAAACACTTCTTTCTCTTCTCTCTTCTTGAAACATGATTTTATTATGAAGATTATAGATTGGAGTCTCCATCATAATTTCACTTTTGTTAATTTAATATTTAGACTTAATTAGAGATTAAAATCATAGAACCTTCACTCGGGCCACAGAGGCCAAGTCGATTTGGCACTCGTCCAGCGTACATTAGTGTCTCAGCTATATTTCCTTAAATTTAAAATTTTCAAATACAACCCCATGTTATAAATACTACGCCAAATTCTGTATTGGTGCCAAGTTTCTGCAGTTAATAATATTATAATTTAATTTGCTTATTATTTTCAAGTTTTTTATTGTTTTAATGATTAATTCTAATTTTGTAAAGATAATGTGCGACGTTAGCTCGGGTTTAATGCCTTTTAAAATGCTTTATGTCTGTTAAATTAAATAGATGAGGATGTCGTGGCGTATGGGAGCAAGGGTGTTACTGTAACGCGATGGTTCCACCGTGTTGAGTTCCACCACTCAACACGCAATGCCTTCAAAATTCGGCGGAAAGTGGGGAACGGAGCGCGTTAACACTATGTTCCCTCTGCCTACCCTGATGTGTGCGGGATACAGCGTGAAGCTGATAAGCTAAATGTCAAGGAAATCTGCCCAAATAATATAGTGTAAGCTGCAATTATATTGGTTAAGTTGTTTCTGAAATAAGCGTGAACAAACCTACATACAAACATTTTAAAAAACATTTTTTTTAGTTCTATTACCTAACTAGAAGAACTAAAAACATTTTTTCTTATGTATATTCCATGTATAGACACCAATCCTTTACGATTTTATTAAAGGTATAGATAGATATAGATATCTGAGCAATAAAATACAAAATATCTAAAACCATATAAATGAGTGAGTTTATTCAAACTATTGATGTTACCTGAAATTACCTGAAAGTACCTGAAGTCCACATAAGCTGGTCCACATGTTATCGTTAAAACCGCCATTTATAACGCTAATATTAAGGCTAAATCCAAAGTTGGACTTGAGAACTTAAGCGAGGTAATTATGTAAATTAACCCTCATAATGCGCATAAACTCGCATCTAAGTGGGGGGGAATATGAACTTAATATATTTTCTTAACGACATGAAGGAAGTATCTAACATAAAGGTATATTAACACTTATTATAGAGAGATAGTGTTATGATACGCCGCTGCTCACCTTCCGCTGAATTTTGGATATATTTGTGTGTTGAGTACTGGAACTTAACGCCGCCTCGATACAAGAGTGAAGGAACTGTTTATCATTTCATGAATTAGCGTGAAATTTGCCTTGATGCCAGAGCGAAGAAATGGGATAATAAATGATACTTCATTCCCTCGAGTGGGGTTCGAACTCACAACCCTCGCATTACCGTCACCCCCTTGTGCCCCTGGGCCATAACGACCCCAAACATAGAACATAACGACCAATGAATATGACATGAACAGAGATTGTTGCATGAAATGAGCCAACTCATATTGTCTCGGGAGCGACAATAGTTGTTCTGGTTTATTTCGTTCATATAAAACGACGAACGCTGGGCTAAATAGAATTTTTGTTTTAAACATTACTTATGAAGCGGACCATATAAGCTTTATACAATATTTTCGAATACTTTTGTAATTGTTAAAAATTTGGAGCGCAGTTCGGCTTTTGTGCGGGATTTTTTTTTTCGTTTTTCTTACTGGAAAAATGTTAATATTAAATAGTTCGAGAAAATTGTTAAATCATACAAATGTAATCTACCAAATAGGACAGTCGTTGAAGGGCCTCGTGCGTGTGATTGTAAAGGCGACAGACATGGGTTCGATTCCGGCGCGAGAAAATGAATATATAATTTTTATTTATTTTCATTCTTTCGCTCTGGAGTTGAGGCAAAACGCAGCGTCGAGTTTTGCAAAAGGCAATATCTCCAGAATTCAGCAGAAAGCAGGGAACAGAAGTGTCTGAATGGGAACGGAATGTATTAACACTAGGCTCTTAGTTTCCCTCGCCTATCCTGATATTTGAAGGATACAGCTTGAGGCCAAAAAAAACTAGTTTCAAATTCCTGCCTTCCTTAATGCCTTACTTAAAGATTAAAATTATATTATTTTTTTATTTTACATATTAATACAAAAAAAATCATTAAATATTTATTCATGAAATTACTTCTTTATATTAATGAAAGCTTTAATATGAAACTTCAGTACTACTAGTTCAGCTTTGTGACTCTTGCATGTCAAATGTCCTCGTTAAGCTCACTATATTTACATTTTATTTAAAAATTCTCCTTATTATAATAATTAATTATACTTACACACCACAATGTCATATTATGTGTATTTCATATAAAGATATCTTTGTATGCTTCTATCTGCATATAAGCTAGGTTAACTAAACGGATTTAAAAAAAAAGCTAGAAGGAACTTAGTGTTACTAGATGAGTCACTTTACTTTTAGAGCAAAACAAAGAAATTAAAATATTCATATCAAAATGATAATACATTCAGCTCATCGTTTGAGCAAGCCAGTGCGCCGTGTTCAACTTCCACAAGTAGTGTCATCCTTCTGAGCTTTTCCTCATTTTGAGAGATTTTCTTTACTGGTTACGTAAGCAGATCAAAGACTGCAACAAAGCGTAGCCTTGAGTTTTGCCAGTCAAAGACTGCGACTAAGTGGTAGGCTCTCCGTGGGAGGAGAAAAAATCTGGAGAAGGTTACATCGCTAAAGCCGTTCCCTGGCACATCTTGCTTGGTGTTTGTTCAGAATACGTGCAATTACCCACAAGTTGTCCCCAACTATGTTTTTTTTCTACATATCAATAACAAGTTAGAGGATTCCAGCATTAATTGCTATGCAGATTATAGCACAGTGCACTGTTTACTCCGGTCGTGCAAATCTCTCTCGGGAACACGGCGACCAGTGCCCAAATAAATAACCAAGGTTAAAAAAATTTAAGTCCCAATGTAACAAAAATGGAGAAAATAAAATTTATAAAGTTCAAAATCCTGTTAAACTGTTTATTAAAAGCTAAGTATTAAACGTCGCGCTGAAATTTTCTTCTAACCCGTTAACAAATTGGGTACTCAATCTTTAGTTCAATGTATCGTTGCGCGAAATAGGTCCCCTCAAACAAATGACATGGAAAAGGGGTCGGTACCGTAACAAATAAGAAACTAGTTTTTTTATGCCCAAATATTATTTGCTGGGGCACATTGGTTAGTTGTATTGGGGGGCATATAATGTTATTCATGACATTTTAGTTTACAAATGGCGATTTTTATTGGTTTAAAAGTTTTTTTTTTTATTATTGATATTTATTTATTTTGACAATTTTTCCGCCTTTAGGTAGTATATATTAAGAATTTATCGTTAAGACTTTCCTTCTTCCGTTCTGTTTATATTTTATAAAAAAGTATAAGCTATTCAAAGATCAAAGAATGGGACGATAGAACTATTAGTGATGGTGAAAATGATAGACAAATATTTTCACGCTGTATTTTACGACAATACTGTGTTTTGTCGCTGTAGCCCACATATAGTGAGTATTAGGATATTCCGTTCTCCGGCACACTCAGGAGCTCCACGTCACGGAAATGAAGATGCTGAGGTGGATGTGCAGCGTAACGCGGTCTGACCGCGTACGCAACACATTCATTCGAGGTACTCTTGGGGTCCGTGACGTAGCGGATAAGCTCCAAGAGCGTCGCTTGAGATGGTTTGGCCACGTTACGCGCCGGCCTAGGAACTATGTCGGACGGAAGTGCCTTGCTATACTAGTTCCTGGGGCGCGACCTCCCGGACGCCCAAGGAAGCGCTGGTTGGATGTCGTGATGCAGGACATGAGAGCCAATGGTCTAACCACCGAGGACGCAAAAGATCGTGCAAAGTGGAGTAGTTCTCCACTAAGATACTTCAACAATATCCTTTTAATTCTTTAGGCATCGCATTTTAATTGGCGGAGTTCAACGCCGCGCTTCAAATAAACAGCGAGTATAATGACGAAATTGAACTTCTCCCTCAATCTCACCGAAATCAAGAAATAAAAATATTTCCTTGCCTCAATATGTCTGCAATAAATATTACATAAATATTATCTAATTCTAACACAAAATTAACTACAACTCTACAGTATAGCAAATATACTGCACTTGGTTACCTTGATATATGTAGAAGTTAGTTAATGTAATATTCTGAGAAGTTTAATTAACTTTAAAATTGAAATGGTAATGTTTATACATTAATATATATGTAGTTTGTAACTTGGATATGTTAAACGATATTTAGTGCCAAATTAAAACATTATTTTATATACAGATTTTATATACAGGGTTTGAATCCCACGCTACGGTCTCTATATACCTCTTTCGCCTCGTCCACTATCATCAACCTCTTCATGCATGCCCTCCGGGGGTCCTCATGCTTTTTACATGACCTTCCTCCAGTATATTTAATACTGTGTTTTCGAAGATCAACCGAGATCTAAAAGTGAGTGGTAAGAAAGGGAGGGGCCCTTTCTTACCACTCACTTTTCCATCATAAATATTTTATGCTGGATATTTTTTTATCACTCATTCGTTCGACGTGCCCATATCAGCTGAGCACGTTCTTCTTTATTCTCACAGAGACACCTTCTTTCCTCTGCTTACCACTAAATAATATCATGACATTGAAATACGAAGTTATAAAATATGCTTATAGTAAAATTTATCCAAACAAGTAAATATTTCATTAAATTACAATAAATAGAAAGATAGCTCGGCTTTTATGTGTGAGTTGGTTATCGTAGCTCACTCATGTTGAAAGATAACAATCGAATAAACAATAAACAGACATATTTCTATACTTATTTATATTAATTCAAATGTAATATTTACAGCCAATGATCTGAAAAATAATGAAATATTTATACGTCATTACACCTTATTAAGCATTGTGTCATTTTATTTACTTTAATTAGCTTTTTTAATATTTTTTGTATTTTTTTTAAGTTTTCGCTTCATTTTGGGAGATTTTTTAGTATGTTCCTTGCATGGGTATAGGGTAGAGTGGCAAAGGGAACCTGGAAAATTTATGATAAGACACTCCATTCCCATTAAGACACTTCCATTCTCCACTTTCCACCGATTGTTCGGAACAATCATAAATAATAAATAAAAATAATATTTCATATTAAAGTCCTCGCTAAGATTACTCCAGAAATGTGTAATTTCAAACCATGATCTAGATTACATCCTAAGTATATCCTCAGTTGATTACCATGAAAGTAGGACTACTTCTCCCGAGTGAAGACAATGTTGAAACACCCCTTTGTAACGCACGAACTCTACAATAGTGGAGAATATTTAATGTTGTATGGTGTCAGGGTGTCATGGTACTCTTGCTTCTTGCCTTTGTAGGTCATTAAGAAAGTTTATAGTTTTTAGATTTTTATTATATACGTATGTGGATATATGTTTTCGGTGCATGAGACCAAGAGATATTCCTACAGTTTTTGTAATTAGATTTGCCTTTCCATATGGACACGTGGTCCGAAATGTATCATTATATTGGTAAAAGGTATTGACTAAGAACATATTGCACTTAGAAGTTGATTTTATTAATATTTTTATAGAGTTATCGTTAGAAAATACAGAGAAAAGAAGAAATTATTAAGTATTCCAAGGATTCACAGCACACGTGGTTTCACCCAGGTGCTGGACGAATCACGTTACATGATGAGAAATCCAGAGCACCTAGGGTTTGCGACCCAATTGTACGCTAAAAAGCCATCTTTACAATTTCAACTTTTAATTAAAATAATAATAATAATAATAACATATTTAAATTGCAAATGAAAATAATTTTAAGCTTAATGTCAGTAGATTTGGCACAAACCAAACCATCCAATTTAAACGTCATATATTATATACTTCATACATTTTTCCTTCATACAATTTTCATGGATTTTTCATGAAATCGGGACCGAAATTACCGACATCAAAAAATAATCTACTGAAATAAAATCTTATAAAAAAGGCAGGCATCGACTCGCAGTAAAAAGTTATGAGATCAAACAACTCCAATTAATTATCAGTATTTTTGCCAAAGGAATCACAGGCTGGAGATTTTTTTTAAAGAAACTCGTTATTTTCTTTCATAATATATACTTAGATAATCTACTTAGTATCATATATTTTTTATTTTTATGTCAAATGATAAAATTTTCCTTTCAAATATTTATCTTTGCATGTTTTTAGAATATCTTTATTCTTCATCAATGGAAAACGTAAAATATACTAGATTCTGAATGGAGAAATAAGATTTATGTCATTATCCAAATTCCGTTTCCAAATATCCGTTTTCCAAATTTGATAACCGTATTTTCTAGAAATATTTTTAAATATTAGATTAGATTTAGACTAGAGATTTAGATTTCGACTAGAGATTTAGATTCATACTATAAATATAACATACAAACATAATATTGCTATTGTATAAATGAAAGGTGATAAAAGTGGGTGATATATATATATATATATATATATGAACGACAAACAAAGAAGACTATAAAAGCGACATGAGGCTTCGTTGAATCTTTTCATTGTAAACAAAACAGTTTCACGTTTTTTCTCCCATAGCATACTAGGTAGAAGAGACTTAGAGCTAAGACACTAAGTTTCAAACTTTTAATTTATTTTTCGAGACATTAATGTTTGGTGGCGGAACTCGTCGTCGCGCTTTGTCTTTACCATAGCAAGGAAATAAACATATTTATTTCATTGAGGTTGAAAGAACTCAAATCTGTCTCGGGGGAATAAATTATTATTTAGTAATGTTTTCATTTCTTCGCTCTGGAACCAAGGCAAAAACGAAACGTTGAGTTCCACCACTCAAGACGCAATGCCCCCAGAAATCGTCGGAAAATGGGAAACGGAGTGTCTTAACACTAACTTCCCTTTGCCTACTCTGCCATATGCGAGATATAATGTGAAAAAATTATGAAAGGATTATTGAAAAATTATTGAAAAAATGGTGTGAAATTAATTTATGATTACACAAAACGTATCTAAGTTGTATAATTTATTCTTCCATCCTCATTCATTTCTCTCGTGTATCTTAACCAGTTCCAGGGGTGATCCATATCCATTTTTCATGCTGATTTCTTGAATCAATTTACTTTGTCATGTCAGATCTGTGGTACACTCGATCTAGAGCCGTTTAGTCTCTTTGAGGTCTTTTCTTTTTATGGCTCGTCTAATCGTACGTCTTCAGTAATAATATTATAGACAAAGATAAGAAATAAAGATTGGAAGCCAGTTGTGACGCTGGGGCACAATAGGTAACCGTGACTGGTCGTGGATTCAATCCTCAAATATTTATTTACATTTATATTTTCATTTCTTCTCTCTGGTAGAGGCAAAGCGCGGCGTTGGTTTCCGCCACTAAACACCAAGCCTTCAGAATTCGGCGGAAATTGGGGGATTAGGTGTGTTAACACAAAGTTCCCTCTGCCTACCCTGTGCTGCGGGATACAGAGTGAAGCTAATATAATTTTGTATTAAGAATGAAAGAAAACAAACTATAAAATATAAAAAGTATACAAAAATAAATAACAAAACGCGTACAATTTTAAACAATACTGCTCTTTGAATGCAAAAAAATACTGCAATTTACTCTACACTTAATTCTATTTGAGTCGCTAAGCATCTGGAGCTCCAGAAGCAAAAACTCCAGCAAAAACAAAAGATATTATCTTCAACTGGTGCAGAATTACTGATTCAGATCATAAAACCAATAATTCTTTACGATATTGTACTCCAGGGCCTCCTTCCACCAGCTGTTTGTCAAACTAACAAGCTAACAGATTTATTAGTAATTCTCTTAACGAAACTTATCCAATGATAGTCTTAAGTAGGAATTATTGCGATTATGAGACCGTCTTGGCACGTGTTGGTTGTGGTTTCGTTTCCCACTCGGGGAAGTGACTCCGAAAACTCTACGGAAAGTTGAAAGTTGAAAACGCCAAGTCTGGTATATGTGGAAAACAGCTGAAAAAATAATTGCCACTTCGAGACGATATTGTTCTAAGTTTTTAATTACCTCTTTTCTAACAGCTTCAGATCTCGCTAAGATAGTTTTGATTGCTCAGTTTATTATTATGGAAGATTGTGAAAACTTTTGAGGATACTTAAGTAATAGAACTGTGATGATGATCATAAAAACCTAATATCATATGAACGATCCAATTTAATATTGAATTTTTTCTTTCTTTTTGTTCTATAGAGACTCGTTTTCCTAGACTTATAAACAAATACAGTAGACATATATACATATAATAGCAAATGCAAGGAATGGCGGAAAGTGGAGGAAGAAACTACGAATAACAAAATGGAATATAAGAGGAGATATGGGAGCAAACCTGAATGAATTATTAAATGTGATGGATAACAGAAATTTGGATATTGTTTGTATGACAAGGAACAAGAAAGCAAATGTCTTAATGGGAACGGAGTATCTTAACACCAGGCTCGCAGGTTCCTTCTGCCTACCCTACTCTGTGCGGGATACAATTTGAAGCTAAAAAAAATACTTAATACTAAACCAGAGCCAGCGAAAAGGAAAAGACGTGACGAATAAATAATTGAATCTGTTTGGTAGGTGGCAAGAATTTTCACAGTATTTTACTTTCGACGATTTTGTAGGTAACGCTCGAGTCCCTCCCCCTCCTCCTGCCTGGTGGAGGCAATTAGAAGAAGCGTTGTGTCGCTTAAGAAATTATAACAATTAAATGTCTGTTTAGCACAATCGTTTCAAAAATTTGTAATTGATAAAATTATAGCAAATTTTTGTTTGTTTTTATAAGAAATTAAATTTTTTCGTATTGTATATAAGTTTTCAATAGCTAAGCTAATATTCTTTATTTCGTTATTTTTTTATTTTTTTTATTTTCATTTTCGTTTCCTAGATCTGGTAGACGGACAGTGGCGTTCAGGTCAGCAACTCTACGTGCAATATCTCGAAAATTCAGCGGAAATCAGGAAAGGAGTACTTTAACACTAGTTTGTTTTTGCTTATCAAAATCCTTAAAAACATATGAACAAAATTTCATATTAATAATCAGTTGAGTAGTTTTGACGTGAAAGCCTAACATACAAACCCACATTCACATTTATAGTATTAGTATGAAATACGATGTTAAGCCAAAACTTATTTTGTATATACCTATATTTCTTTTTCATAAAAACGTAATCCGAGCTGAAGTGACCGAGTTACCAGAATTATTTATAAAGTATATATATAATATGTCGATAACCGTAACGAGGCAAGGTTTTTTGCCGCTTGACAAATAGTGCTTTTAGGCCCCTTGTAACACTCTACGTATTTCACGTAAAGGATTATATTAAACAACATAACTTGTTTTCCTTAAAAAGTAGATTTTGAGTTATGGAAATTATAATTCAGCTTCAAGCTGTATCAGGGGAAGGTCATTAGGATAGGCAGAGGGAACCTAGTGTTAAGACTCTCCGTTCCCCACTTTCCGCCGAAATTTTTGAGTGTTGAGTGGAGGAATTTAGTGCCGAGCTTTTGTCTCGGTGCCAGAGCTAGGCAATTATAATATGTAGACTAGATAACCATATTATTAGGGTATCATCGAGTTGGTCTGGATGGAATTGGAAGATGGCTGATAAAACCTAGGACTGCCTACTAGTAAATATATCGAAAACCTACAAATGGAACTACGCGGTAGAGAATCCTGAAATTTACTATATCGATTCCTTGGGGAATCGATGGGGGAGGGTTCCCCCTTCTCTCATAACATCCCCAATAAAAAATATATATAAATTCACAAACAAGCTCTGCTATTGTATTATAATACTGTAATTTTATTCCATTTTAATGCTTTACGTCGCAAAATTCGCACATAATTTAAAAGGACCGCATCAGCTAAAACACTTTTGTCAAACCCGCAGCTCATTTGGTGTGTCAATGCCATTGTCTGTGTAAAATACAAATGATTCTCATAAATGCTAATTTTAGTAAAATGAATAATCTTGCTTCATGCTGTATATAACAATGTTGTAGAGAGAACATGGGATAACAGTGCCCACCCCAGAATACACATGTGCCCATACTAGAAATCTTACAAACAACAAAAAAACTTTACACTAACATACCTGTTCTAAGTTAAAAACCAGACCCCCAACTCGCTTATAAAAGAGATTAAAGAGATTCCCAGAATTTTTTCTAACAGGTAAATAGCTAAAGTATATTAATTAGTTTAAACTTTACCAAATGTGTTTATTTCGAAAAACTTTCCTTATCGACATCTCTTTGAATAAGTTTTAGTAAATATTTTTTTGTAGGTAATTTTTGTAACTTGGTAACTAAAGTGTTAAAAATCGAACTCACAATCACTGCGCTTACAGTCAAACGTCGCCCCTCTTTAAGAATATACAAGTACTCGTATATACAAATAAATTTGACATGAACGATTCTTAAAGAAATATAATATAGTAAAATATATTTAATACAAGGCTTAAAATAACGAGTGTTACATCGAAAATTCCCCAGTAAAAAGTCTTTAAATAACAAACTATATATATGAAAATAAATTGTAACCTTATATATGAAATAATCTCATAATTTTCATGAAGCGGGGATTAGTGTTGGGTATTCGGATTTCCCTCACGTAGAATTAATTTTCGGGTTAAAAAGTCATATTTTTCACAATTTCATGATATTTTACTTAATATCGCACCTGTGTGAGTCCATATTCTCGTAAATGATGTGGATTTTTCTGTGCACTGTAAAATTTTAGATTAGAGTAAAGTTTTAATTTAAATTTGAAAATAATGTTAACATTTTTCTCTTAGATTATTTGTAGGTTCGAATCTCACTCGTGGGAATGAATTGCTTCAATTTTTTCGCTCTGGTTAGCTGTAGTATTGAGGATATCCTGCTTATGAGGTATAATTAAATCAGAAAAAAATCTTGGTCGCTACGAGTATATCTAATAGAGGCGTTAAGCCCCGCTACCAAAAACACAATGTATCAAAAATTCAACGGAGAGTGGCGAATGGAAGTGGCTTTATGAGGAGCAGAGTATTTTAACACTAGGTTCCCATGTTCCTTCTCCCAATACTGATGTAATTCAACAATTTTTTAAAAATACAACACTTAAAAACGTCAATTAGTCATTATTCACCTCCATGTTTCCTAATCCAGTTTCGCGGTTACAGGTCCTTCATTACAATCTTAACTGCTTCGATTCGTTACGTTTCGAATACCATTCATTAGGGCAACCCCGGTAAGTAATTGTAACCCCCAAACCCCCTTATTTATAGGGGGTGGTGATCATCTGAGTATAAATGGCCGATATTGGTTTTAGAGCGAGCAAATTAAATTTTATTGCTGTTTAATCCTGCGGCTCGTTGGGGTTGGATTTTGTTCTTGAGACGTAAATTGTCATTAGGATTGGGTGTTCAAACTTTTATGGTTTAATATCTATAATAATTAAAATATTAACTTTCCTTATATTTATATGTGAATATATAATTCTTTTTATATATGTGGTACTTATACATAATCAGCTTTATGCTGTATCCCGCATATAGCAGGGTAGGCAGAGGGAAATGGATAGTGTTTAGACACTCCGTTCACCAACTTCCGCCTAATTTTCGAGGCATTGAGTGTCAATAATAACTAAACTCACAAGGAGTAAGTCCTGTAACTTCTTATTTGGTATTAAATAGTAAATTTTAAGGAAACATCTAGTGTTAAAACACTCGGCAAGCCACTTTCCATCGAATTTAAGAGGCACTTTGTATTTGTGACGGAACTCAACGCCGCAATCGATACCAGAGCTAAATAAAAGAAAACATTAAATATTACATTTCTCCAAGTGACAATCGAACCCAAGACCAGAGTTCTTTAAAGAGTTTTTTTCAAAAAATTATAAACGCAAAAAATAAAGATCTTATCCTATTCGGTACCACTATGGTTTCAAGATCGATTCCCACTCGGAGAATAAAATATTTTCATTTCTTCACTCTGTTGTTTTAACATGTCCAAAGTATTATTTCAATATCAGGAAAAAACGGGCAAACGAAGCGTTTTGATACCAATTTCTCTCACTCTCTTTCTCCAATAAAGAGTGAAACTGGCAAATTAAATAATTAACTAAACACTCACTTAAATTATTAGTACGATTTCACAAATTCTCTTTTAAATACTCGTATAAACTTTTATCAGTGCGTTTCTAGTTGAACGGTTCTTTAAATTTCCAAAGAGACAATCTTAAGTTTCAGAACAAGCGAGCAATAGATCTTTTGAACTTCGCTAAGCGACTCGCCTTTTAGTCGCTTGTGGCAATACTTCGTAGTATTTACATGTTTATATTTTTCTCCTATTCATTTCTTTGGAATATCTTAATAATTTTACATTTTTCTTTAGATTTTTAATGTAGAGATAGTATTTTATTACCTATTTTTGGGCGTAAATGGAAAATTTCATTTTCCTTGTTTCTTTCAGCTTTCAAGCTATATCCTGCTTGTAGCGGGGTAGGCAGAGGGAAATAGACATAGATCAGACACTCCGTTCACCAACTTCCAGGTAATTTTCGAGGCATTGAGTGTCAATAATAACTAAACTCACAAGGAGTAAGTCCTGTAACTTCTTATTTGGTATTAAATAGTAAATTTTAAGGAAACATCTTCTATGAAACTTAATTATTTCAATTGCGAACTCTAACGTGTAATTAATGCAAATTTCAAAGGGTCTGGGATATGTTACAAGGACCGCTCAGGTATATTATTTATTCTATGAACTCCATACGGTTCGTAAAGTTTTGATAAGTGCTCTCTCTAAGCCTTATATGAGGCTGGCTCTTGCATACTTTGAGACTACGATGGTAATACCTGTATAGGCTGGCTGTATTTGTATATGAAAATATGTAAATATAAATTTGGGAAATTAATCTATAGATTATTTAAATTATTTTGTTTGTCATTATTGCTTCCATTGTCTTGTAATTTTCTTTTCTTTTCTTTGTTTATTTAGTTTTACGCTGTATCCCGCATGTTCCACAAAATAGGTTAGTGTTAAGATACTCTGTTTTCCACGCATCGCCCAGTTCTCGAGCGAGTTGGCAGAACCCAACACCTAGCTTTCTGAAGTTACTAGAGCGACGAAATAAATAATTTCTTCTTGTTTCTTTCCTAAAGAACGATCTTCGTTTAAAATCCTTAATTATCTCTACTTCACTTCACTTAATATATTTGAATTAAGTTAATATATTTCTTCGCTCTAGCACAGCGCGAAAATTTGGCGGAAAGTTTTGGAACGGAATGTTTTAACACTCTGTCTACACTGAGATACAGCGTTAAGCTTAAAAAACAACTAAACACTTTTATTTTCTCACTAATAATTACGATACTTGTTAAAATAAATGTAATCTCAGACCATATTGATTGAAATATCCTAAAGACTTATGTTACTCGTAGAAAATAATTCTTAAGTGCCTATTCAGTGACTTACTCCATTTATTTAAGTCGTCCCGTCCCCATTCGAGTTGCTTCCAATATTTAGTAAGTAATATTTCTAAGTATTCTTCAAATTTCTTGGTAAATAAAAATCTTCTACTAAAATTAATTTTAGTAGAAGAGGTATTAGGTAAGAATAGTTAATGCGACTGGTTGTGGGTTCGATTCCCACTTGAGAAAATGAAATATTTATTTAAATTTACAAAATAGAGAAATTACTTCCCTCTGCCAATATTGTTACCGAACTCAGCGTCGAATACCTTCTTACCATAGCAAAGACATGAAAATATTAAACATTATATTCATCAAATGGGAATCAAACCTACAAACGTCGTATATATCTCCAACATGTAAGAGTAAAAAAAAATGTACGACGAAAACCTAGTGACTGATCTATATATTTTCGCATCTATTCTCCATTGTACTAAGCGAGCGCTAAAAAAAAAGAAAAATATAATATCTTTTCAACAATAAATAAAAAAGCAAAGAAAAACAGAAAAATAACAACCATTTTCCTTTAACTAAAGCTTGGCGATTATAACAATTATGAAAACTCTAATTTCCCTTGTAGCAAACATGCTAATAAATATGTATGCGGGGACCCCGAATGAAATAAAGTATTATATAATTTAATTTTATCATCTTACAAAAAAAAGTGGTACATTTTCGTCGACAATCTTAATTCGGCCTTGTTTTAATCAACACCCTCCTCCCTCATCCTCGCTAGGTGTGAGGGGAAAAGGAATTTAGAGAAAAATATCACTTGTTAACTCCGATCTTCTG
>DWNA01001243.1:0-15615 GCA_018249835.1 Heliconius besckei | reverse complement strand
TGTGCGGTTGGAAAATTCGGCGGCAGGTAACAGGTCGAACAGTTCCTCAGAACACTCACCATGAAAAATGCGATAGAGAACGCACAGCGAGGAGACGTCTCTACGCAGACCCAAAGTGTCAAGCCTTCCACTTTGTTTCTTTTTCTTTTTAATAAAAAATATATTGACATTTATTAATATGTTTTCAATTCATAATAATTTTGATTGCATTTCAAATATGAAAAACACAAATTAAGCGAAAAGCAAAATGAAAATGAGCTTCTTTCTCTTCTGCGTCCCGGTTTGGCTCTTCGTAATTATGGTAGGTCTACCTATAGGTAGGTATTTGCCAACATTCAGACTTAAATAAAATACAAAACATAAAAACTAGTAATATGCTAAGATTTTTGGTAGAGAGTACATTATACAGCTTCAATCACTTGTAGATAGTACAAGTTGTGACTTCCTTAATTTTTTATAAGTTACATTGTATGTGAATGGTAGATATGTGAGCTAACTAATTACGATTTATCGAGTAAAAGTCAAGGTAGCAATTGATAATTAAATTCCACTCCTGTCCACGTTCTTACCAGATAGATCATGTATTGAAATATTATGCATTTCTTAATTATTTGGATCGATATTGAAACTTAGCGCTACAATTCCTTTTACAAAAACTATAATTCATCGTTGCAAAAGTTCTTCAAATCTATTACAGTACAGTCGACGGATTATGGCCCTCATGAAGCTAGCTCCGTAACTAAGCAGACCATACTGTTTGTACCTAAAGGTTCAGACTACAGTCATAGTTAATATCTCAACATGTATTCTAACTTGAAAGAAAAACTGAACCTGTTATTTATAAACGATGAATGATAAAGTTAAAAATCTATATATATAAAATCGAAAGGTCACTCACTCACGAAATCTCAGAAACTACAAGTGCTAGGAATCTCAAATTTTGCATAGGAGTTACTTATGTCCTATAAGGTGTACCTGACCTATAGGTGCTCGCTAAGACGGGAATTTGCAATATTCGTCTTCTAAAGGGTTGTTTTTGGGGTCGAAAGTTTGTATGAAACTTCGCTACTAGGAGTCTCAAGTTTTGCATAGACGTCACTAGGACGTAGTCATAGAGACATAAATTAATAATAACATAGTTCACGCGGGTGAAACCGCAAGCGGGCCGCTAGTCTTTATATAAAAGTAAAACAATTTTATATATAATTATTATTTCCTTTATTGAGTAATATAAAGCGAACTTTATGCATATTATATTACTAATTAACAACTTAGAATACTTTAGCTGCTAATCAAGTTACGTTATCACCATACTATTGTACATAAGAAAAAGAAAAGAAAATGTCGTGTTATTTATTTCCTATTATTAATTTACATGAAATTAGAAACATATTACTAAAACTAAAGTTTATATAACCCTCTATGAATATTATTTCTTGTGTATGTTCTGTCTATGAAAGCTTAAAAAACTGGTTTACTTTGAAAATAGATAAGTGTATTATTTTTACACAAAAAAAACCTGACATGTCAAAAAAAACATAAAACAACAGAAAAATTGTATTTTGTTCACATCACAAGTAAAAATTGACATATGTTATATAAATTAGTATTAAAATCAAATATTTTTTATTTTTTTTGCCTCGAAATATATATTATAGTTGTATAAATGAAAAGATTAATCTTTTATTATAAACAATAAAGGAGACGCTACATCTTTTTTTACAATTGCAGATTAAGTGTATATCTATATATATAGTCTTACATATAGAAATGCCGTTGGGATTAAAATTAACTTAAGGAACCCAAAAAACTATAAATAACAATAATCTTACAACTAAATATATTAATTATTACAATTAGCTATTAAAAAATAATAGGTACATATAACTATAAATAATTTTCATATAACATTGTATTAATTTAATCGTTCATAAAATTAAACCAAATCAATTTATGCATTTATTTTCTTTATAATATATCCCCATTTTTATTGTTTAATTACCAAAAAAAGTAACTAAGTCTATTTCACAGACTAGAAAACCCCAATATTAATCATAAAGTAAACAATCATATTAATGATAAAAAAAATAGATTCACTGTCACAATCGTAACATCCATCTATTAATTACGGCACACGAAATTCGTTAATTTTTTTAGCCTTCGTCCGTCCTTGTCATCGCAAGTCACATTTGTGAAAAAACCTACATATATTTTGCAATTTTACATCAAGAAATAACTTCATTAAAACAGCAACTTCAAAATTATGTTTTTATATTATATATTAAAATGTGAAATGAAATGAAGTCCCAACGGATTTTATGTCCCTCCCTACCTCTTGTCACACAATATCATATTTCGTTGATCTTTACGTGTGACATCATTTATGGATGGTACCTAAGTAGAAATTACACTACAATTTTGATTATTCACATTAAATCGCTTAAATAAATTGTCAGAAAAATTAGTTAACTCATGTCATATAATATTTTAGGTACCGATTCGATAAGCAATAATAATAATGAATAATTGCGACACCTAACATTGATAGCGCAATATAGTTTCTAAACTATTTCTTATTATATTCATTTCAATTAGTAGATTCAAATGTATACTATATATAACATAATATTAATTATTTATTTCATTTCTTTAACAAAGAGATCAGTAAATAATTAATCAATCGCATATTATATGTTGTGAAATTTACTGATAGAAGTTCCCGTCGCTTCGTCATCTTTACGTTTAATATATAAATGGTAAGTCATTTAGACTATATTATGACAATTACGTCACACTATTTCTTATGTTGACCGCACTCCAAATAGGGCATTTCAAATTCAAATTTCAATTGTTTCAAGTTTCGCCCTAGTTAGGGTCCTAGATCCTCACATACACTATTCTACATATAGTACCCTATGCGACATAGTGCACTAGAAGTAGTGTAACGTAATTGCCGCTTTACACTCAAATTCGACTATATTATTTACCAAAACGGGCACCACCCAACATAACACTGGCACAGATTTTCATTACTAGTGGCCTGTTGTATCAACAGATCAACTTGCTTATGAACAGAGACGGCTGTATCAGCTGCATCATCTATATGAGTGAAATCCCGTCCCGTGAGCTTATCTCTCACACGGTTCACTATAGCTAAGGCTCGTTTATTTAAATTCGTCTCGGGGACGTCGTCCCTTGGGGGCGGGTCTGTGTCGTGAGGCGCGTCAGAAGCGCGCGAGCGTCGCCCCGCGTCAATTAAACGCCAGTTTAGCAGCGGGTCGTAGACGAACGCCTCGAGGACCGCCATCACGCTGTCTTTGTGACGATGGAGGACCTCCATTACAGATTCGCAAGTGCGACGGTATGTACCTTCTATGCCTGTTACCTGTATGCATCAATTATTATGGTGATTGTATATTTATTTTAAATAAGATTGGTAATTTAAATTTCTATTAGCACTGATAATTATAATTTCTTTTGTAATAAAAGTAGTTTTTTGATGTACAAACTTTACATACCTCCATAGCGTTTATTAACATCCTTGTCAACCTGAAGGGTATTTTTTCCGGAAATTTGTCTCTAGTGACGGCCACCTCGAAGCAATCACCAAAGTCAATGTGTAGGAACTTTCCAGTTACTCTGTCTAACATGATGTTAGAAGGATGTCTGTCGCCAAGTCCCAGAATATAGCCCACCATGCTCATGACCGCAAGTGAGCGAGTGTAGTTGGTACGTCTCTCGAACCAAACTTCTGAAGAAGGACTCTTAAGCCACAATAGCTTTGCGAGGTCATCTCCCGCGGTATGTTCTAGAGCATGCTCAAATACTTCCACCTATAAAATATATATGTAAATGAATTATGATAAAAGTAGTTGCGCAGTGGTAAACGCGACGATGATTCGTATTATATATATGGCAAGGACAAGGCAAACACGAGTACGTGTCACCTGACCTGACCTGACCTGTAGTAAGTGACCACCGCTACCCATGAGCCGCCGCCCCGACCCTGTGCTACACCAGAGGACCTACAGGGGCATTGCCGAGCTTTAAGGTGGTGCCAGTACCTCTACCACTCAAAACGTGTCTTAAAATCTATCAATAGGTACATTGGAAATAACTTTTATCATTAACACAAAAAATATTTTCTTTTTTTAGCAATGTTAGAATCAATTATATTAAGATTCAGTTATTAAACTACTTAGAAAATTTGCGATGCTTGGCCACTTTAATATAAAAATAAAAAATATATACCACCATTAAAAATTATACCTTTTGCATTAGCATCAATTTCTCCAAATCTGAAGCCATCCTCTGCATAATCCTGTGTTCAATATTTATAAGAATCTTTCTTTTCTCCCTAAAATCTTTTATAAGGGAATGCAAGGTATCACAATGGGGCACCCAACCGATAAGCCCCGAGTTAGTGGATAATGGTATTACAGCATATCTCTGTATCGCCAGGTCTCGCCTAAAGGTGTCAGGGTCAGCCTGAAGTAAGGTGTTAACGAGACCAAATAATTGCATCACTCGTTCGTCTTGACGTAAGTCTTCGTGTCCCTTTAGTAAGAACATATAATCTTTCCCATTGGAACCTCGTATACAAAGCCTACGGGGTCGCTGTTTTGAAATGATTACCTGAAAAGTAATTACATACGTATTTTAACTTATATCATTACAAAAAGATATTTTTTTACGTTGCGCGCGCAAAACGACACGAAAAACTGATACCATGAAATTAGGTAGTTAACATATTAGATTTTTTAATTATGTACAGTTTTTTTTATAAACATTTAATTTATATTTCAATAAACATTATTTAACTAGATAATGTGTTATAATATTTTTTTTCTATTATTAGGGTCGTTTTCTCTATAAACATAGGATAGGTAACGATTAGAATAAAATTTTGTCTTACGTGCCTACATTCTTTTTCATAGTAATCTATTAGACTCTAGAATTAACATACTTTAACATATTTTTCAGAAATATATGAAACACCCATATTTAAAACCTAAAAGTTCACCTGCAAGCTACTCTGTATGTGCGCAATACGTATAAGGTCCTGGTGGGGCACGTAGGAGCCGGGCACCGCGAGCTCCAGGTCGCGACAGTTCAGCAGATCGGGGCTCACGTACTGCAGCTCCAGGGACGTGAGCTGCGGCAGCTGCCGGCTGATGCGGCGGAACACGTGGTAGTACAGGTCCCACGCCTGGTTCAGGTCGCGGACTGAGCCAGATTCCTGGACCAAACAGATTTACTTTAAATAAAAATAAAACAATAAAATATATATTTTTAGATAGATTATCGCAAACCGCAGCCACCATAATGTGACGTCATACATATGGTCTTGTAAAAAGTGTCAATAAAATTGTTTGCAGAGCGAATCTAGTATTAAGACCCTACGTTCTCCACTTTCCACTGAATTTTCGAGGCATTGCATGTTGTAAAAAATATTCGTAATAACTAACCTTAAAACGATTGCACCATTCCTGTGCTTCATTAAGATCTCGTCCATATGCTTGACTGAAGGAAACTTCTTTTAATGTTTTCGGACCTCTTTCCAGCATAGCATGCAATGGCTCCAGAGTCTTAAACATGGCCTTCACGTCGTGTTCGCTAAAGTATAATCTTGAAGCTTCTTCCAGTGCCTCATGCCATTGTTCGTGCCACAGAATAGCTACTCTGATGAGCTCTTCGGATATCATAGCCGCTTGATTCACTAAATTACTTGAATGTGTGCACATTGATTTCAAAATTTGATTGGCCGCATTTTTGCGGTCTACGAACGACGATTTTGATGCGACTGTTAGTGGATAAACAAGGGCTTGCGGATGTGACTTTCCAATATCGATAAGAAGAGAATGGATTAACTTCCCAACTAAAGCCCTCGGAGTGTCAATTCTGGCTATAAGCTGCGGTATAACTTGCAGCCAAACATTTATTTCGATCGTCCGTATCCCCTCTAGTAGTGCTTCGTGCACAGCGGGATGATGCCCATAATCAAACCATAGTGTCAACAATCGCAATGTATCTTGTAACGAACTACCGTGTGAAAGATTTATAGATTTGAAGAATCCTTCGACAGCAGGGACAGTGTACGTCTGTATGTATTCAGAAACCGATTTAACCTCTTCGGAATTGGATATGTCTGCTTCTTGATGCTTATAGAATAGAACAGTCTCAAAATTCATATAGGCCCACGCATGCCAAGCTTTATACCAATCGGACGACAATTTAGTTGCGGCCGAGTAATTGCGTAATATTTCCGGAATAGAATGTTTATTTATGCCGAGCAAAGATTCACACCAAGAGCCTAGTTTAAGATGGCAGCGAGCAAGCAAGCGACAATGTTCAGGATCTCCAGTTTCGACATTTTCCACGTAACGTTGCAGTTGATCATATGCAAGTTGTTTGTCTCCAGCTACCCACAGATGCTTTGCATATGCCAGCGTAAGTCTTGGCTCGTGAGACGGAAGTGGCATATCACGATTTTTGCTTGGATCTATTCCGAGTAACATTACTAGGGTTCTGTGAGCTTGTCTTGGAGCACCGCTTTTTCTGCATAGTGATGCAAACTTAAGCCATGTGGCCATATCTTCTTGTGGAGTTAGCACTAAGCTATGTACTTGAAGAATTTTACGCCAATCTTCGACTAATCTTTGACCTCCTTGTAATCTTGTCCACCAAGCTTGTCTTATACACTCTCGTCTTTCGGGTACTAATTTATAAGTTATAACCTCCTCTAGCTCAGCCAATAATTGAGCATTTACTAGAGCACCGTAAGCTCTTTGATAACTTTCACCAGCGACGGCAGTCAACTCTGAGTCTAAAATGGAACGAGCTTGATCAATATATAACTTGGAATGGTCATAGTCTTCATTGTGGATTTTCAGAACGGCCCTATAAAACGCTCCGTCTTGGGTATTTTCTGGTAGAAAGTTAACATATTTAGTCATTGAATCCCATTCATTCAATCCCCATGCAGCGGCGGCAGCCAACCTTGCTGATTTAAACTTTTCGTCGGTGCTCATCTTGGACCACCGCTTGGACACAGTATTGTACAACTTATACCACTCTCCTAGAGCTTCGTAGCAGCGCATTTCACCGAGATATGACTCGCCATTGTCGGCGTCTCCAGCGAGTTTTTCCCCGTACAAGTTCAATGCTTTTTCCCAGTTGTGCAATTTTTCGTACCATCTAATTTGAACTTTGAGACTCGCGTCGCCGGCTTCGCGTTGTGTCATTACACGCTCGAGTAAACCTTCTGCAGCTTCTTTTTGTTGTAATTTATTATTGATATGTATCAACGCCTCTACTACTTGAGAAGTGGCTCCATTGCGGAACTCTTCTTCCTGTGAGCAATAAAAATTAGTTACTCAAAATTTTTTAGTTCTTTCATATAACAAATGAAATGCCTAATTTAGTACTTGTTAATAGTTGGCGAATAATGCTCTCTAGCTAAGTAAAAAGTAATTAATAAAATAGATGTCATAGTAAACCATCAAATGACATTTTGAATTTATTTAACCAAACCACAACCTACCTTATAATGAAGTGCTTTAGCATACGCTCTGCAATGCATAGCCTGCTCTCCTAATAACTGAGTCGAAATAGGTAATGCGCCACCTTCACAATGCTCCATAAACTCAGCCAGATTTAGGACCGTGTGGGCTAGTTCTGGTGCGTCAGGTGCTGTGAGAGCCTGTTCCAAAGCATTTGATAGCTCTGATCGCGACGTATTGTCTAACTCCGTCCAACACGATACAAACGCCGCGTTGAATAGATCACGCAGTAATTGCGAATAATTGTGTGCCAAAGCCAGGCAAGCCCTGTAGAAAAAAAGTATTCATAAATAGTTGTAATTTCCGTATGTTATAGGAAATATTGAGTACTTTACTATGAGAATGAGAAATGAGAGAAAAATATAAAAATATACAATCGAGATAGCTTAGGTAATCAGAAAATATTAGTACAAGCAAGAGCAGATATGATCTGATCAAAATGGCACTTGATCAACCTTTTTACGGTATTTATCGATTTAAACGATAAGTTTATTAGAACCTTATCATCGGTTTCAGACACTTAGGTATTACATCCATTGAAATTGGATAAGTATTAAGATTATTTATTTATTCTTACCTTAAAGCTGGACTATGTGATTCAGTTAGTAATCCTATGCTAAATCGACGCAACCATTCCAGCCAATCGTCCTTGGAAACTCGGCTACTAACCGTCCAAGCTACTTTTAAACTATGGGCATTCACGTAAAGTTTGCGAATGGACTGTGAGGTATCGCAAGCTACTATACGTGCCTAAAACAACACATTACAAACACATTATTATATAATTGATTCATCAATTTTGATTAGATGCAAGAAATACAAGTTACCTCTTGGTTATTATTTCGTGGTTTTCGTCTGGTACTTTGTAGGAAATCATCGACAGCTAACGCCGAGCTTGATTGTAGTTTCGAGAGCAGTAGCTCGTAGTTTTGATGCTGTATTCTATGTTTCACAATCACTTTTTGAACGAGCGGAATAAAGTCATTATACTTTCTGCCAAGTTGGATAATTAAAGCACACAGTGTGTCCATTGCGGTAGGTCTTAGAACATAGATGTCCAAGCTTCTGACTAGTGGGTGAATTATCCTCGAAACAAGTTCACTGTAGTTCAACGAGTCCGATAGATAGTCGACAGTTTCCATAGCTACTTTGGTTACTTGGATAGGACAGTCTGACGCATCGAACAATTTAACTATAGACGGTATTACTAAATGCATGTAATCATCGAGGTTGTCTTCAAATTTTTGTAAAGCATATAGAAGTTTCTCGGTCACAAATCTGTCTTTACTAGTATCATGTGCTAAAACGCGCAATATTTGTGGCATTAATTGTGGTAGATACACTTTAAATTCAGAACCAAGTGCTACAGCAATATGTTCAACTAACAATATTAATGTAGGCTGTAGAGGACTGTTTGGTGTCCAAAATTCTTTAATTAGGTCGAATATTTTGTCCAAATAGTTTCTTATGTGCTGTTTAACAATAGCTATTAATTTTGCTAATTGAGTAAACAAAAATTCTCTAAAATTGTTATTATCAGTCGCTCGAGCTACATAAAGTAGGCTCGGTGTGACGCGGGATATGTATGGCACACATTTTATTCCTAGGGATTGAAATATGAAGGTTACAGCTTGCACGACACTCGTGTGATGTTGTTGAAGTGTTGGATCTCGGAGGATTCGCATCAAGGTAGAAATCACAATAGCGGGATAGTACTCATCTAGCACTGGTGATGACATATTTACTAACATTTCACTAGTGGTCATATCAAAGTTGTTTTCTTCAGCCTTGCTGTCAGCTACTGGCACCAGACTGGAGTCTGGTTGTCCATCAATTAAGCCTCTTGTCATTTTGTGTTTGTATGGATCTAGGGCACCCAAGAGTCCTAAAACTCGGATTGTTTCACGTCTATCTTTAGGTTGTTGTTCTGTTTTTAAGAAATTGAGTAATACATCCATCAGATTAGGATATTCTGTATAGGGTGAGACTACATGCCCTGTTGCACTTATAAGTTGACCAAATGCCCATAAGGCAACACTTCGTTTATCTGTAGCACTTGCATCAGACAATAAGTCTAGCAAAGTGGTAAGAAGGTCAGGTAAACATTTTTTAAGACCTGTATTATCTCCATGTACATCAGCCAAGTCCCCTACAGCTTTCAAAACACTTATTATTACGCCAGGATTCAAATCAGCCTCTTTTAGCTTAGGAACCAGAACATTCAAAATAGTTTCCATATATGGTTTAACCAGTTTAGGTGCATGTAAAATTAGGTTATCTAGCATCCTTGCAGCCTGTTCTTTATTCCGACTCATACCTGAATGTTCTAACTCAGTCAGAAATTGTATCAAAGTTTTCCGAAGCCCAGGCATAACATATGCAGGATTAACTGTACTGAGACGACCAATGGTACAAATAGCCAATTCCCGGATTTCCAAGTGTTCATCATTCATAGCAATAAAAAGAAAACTTAAATTTTCGATTTGTGCTAAATGTGTGTCAAATATTTCAGTAAGAGATTCGAGTACCCAATATCGCACTTCGTAATCTGGATCAGTAACTGAAACTACCAACATTTTACCCACAACTTCAGCTGTCAGCATGGTCAGAGTTCTAGAAGGTGTTTTCATAGTTCGTACCGTGGCATCAGACAATAGTTTTGCCGACGTTTTGACAGCTTCCACTCGAACTTCTTGGTTATCGCTCTGTAAGAAATGTTCAGCACAGCGCCGGACAAATGTTAATAGACTATGCTGACCTTCAAAATGAAAGGTTCTAAGAGTCCTCAATGCGAGAACTATGCTAGCATTATCGTGAGGTTCTAAAACCAGACTGATATTGCTTTGCTGCTCTAAACTTCTAGGAACACCTGGATGTAAGAATGGTTTATTACGTAACACTTGAGAAAGCATATTCAAAAGTCCTTCAGATATTTCTCCTTTTAGAGT
Source organism: Heliconius besckei (assembly GCA_018249835.1). Taxonomy (NCBI): domain Eukaryota; kingdom Metazoa; phylum Arthropoda; class Insecta; order Lepidoptera; family Nymphalidae; genus Heliconius; species Heliconius besckei. Next base: position 5,105 of record DWNA01001243.1, on the reverse strand, counting down.
GGGCAAATTGTGACTCAATTCTTTTAGACATATTGTCAAAGATGGACTGAGACCAGTTGCAAACATTGCATCTAACAATTCTTTTATATCACTAACAACAAGATCTTTGACAGCACTGCTTAGTAAAGTGATACAAGCAAAAATAGAGGGATCAATCCACATCCTTTTTTTGCTGATGGTATCTCTGACTGGTAAAGCTTGTTTGATAACATCCATTATTCTAGGAATAAATGGTTTTATATCATCCTCTATTGCAGCTGCCATTAAGCCTAATGTTGTAAATGCCATATTCCTATCCTTCTCTCTACTTTTGATTGACGTAAGTAGATAATGCATAGTAGAATTAAGATATTTCTTTAAAAATAATTCTTTATTAAAAGCTGCTAATCTTGGTATTATAATTAAAAGAACCTGTGGTACACCTTGCGTTTTGAGAAGGCGCTGTGACATCACATCTGAAACATATATTCATTATGAAGGGTTACATTCACATTTTTTTTTATTTTTCTAAGTGTTAATTTGGATATTTAAATAGCAATATGGAATTCTAAAAAGACAAAATAAATTAATGAAAATATTTTTATCAATTTATTTACCAGAGATAAGAAGATAATAATGGTGGTTTACTACCTACAACTAAACAAAGTATGGTGTCAAGTTCTATCACTTAACACACAATGTCTTGTGGAGTGGAGAATGGAATGCCTTGACACAAGATTCTACCTATCTTGCTGCATGTGGAATATAATTTAAATATATTTGTAACAAGACTATGCTTGCTTATAAAAAATATTCACCTTGACATGTTCTTTCTATTTTCTCAGATAGCAATTGTTTACAGACTTCAGATTCATAAATAGGAACAGGATATTGAACGTTTTCTGTTTTGAAACCATCACATAAATACCCTCTTTTCACTGATGGACTGTGTAATTTAGAACTTATGAAAATTATATCATCTGAAACTGCAATGTCCTTTTGTGTGTCCAAGCTGTACATAAGATAGGTATACTTTTTCTCCCAAACTGAATTTGAACACCTTAATAACTCATTTAAAATTAAAATTCCTCCATGGATTCTATCTTCTTTAGTAATTCCTTTTTCTCTAATTGGTATTTCTTCAAATGAAGACATGGCTTCTTCATAACATTGCATGTACCACTGAGGTTTAGAAGTTGATTGTTTTGCTGATTCTCTTTGAGCTGTTACTACTAAACCTGCCCTTAGGGCTTTAGCAGCTGCTTCCCTTATTTGTTGTTTTGGATCTTTCAGAGCTATGAGTATATGGTCAAAGAAACCTGACACTTGCTGATAAAAATATGTAGGCATTGCTATAGCTAATTCTTTTAAAAGTAAAACTGCTGAATGTCTTCTACCCTCATTTCTTTCCTCTGATAACCATTCAAATGCTCTCTTGACTTCAAATTCGACATATTCAGCTCTTTTGACACCTGATACAGTTGCTAGCCGACCCACTGTTTTGGCAGCTAATTCCATAACACCAACATCAGATGAGGGCAATAAGTTCCTCAAGTAATTAGCAAATCGTGTGATTCTTGTTTTAGTTGTGTCACAATCACCTCCAATAAGACAAACTATAAAATAAACAAACATTATAAAAACTTAAATTGTCACTAAAAGTGTAAGTTGTGTTTCCTACGTACCGATAGCCAGGACTCCGCCTTTCTTTTCATGAACGTCGTTACTGGATACCATTTCGAAAATTTGATGATTAAACTCATCGAGGAACTGTGTAAGTTCTTCTTGAGGAACTTCTCGAAGTTCTGTTTTAGCATAATGATACAGCTCCCGTGATGTTTTTGTTTGTATGTCCACATTACGGGATTTTAAGCCCGCTACAAAAGCGGTTACTTGATTGGACATTTTGGCTGATTTTTATATAAATTTCAAAACGATCATCATTATATAGTTTCTTTTACTCTAGAAAAAAATATATTTATAAAATAAAACCTTGAAAAGTCTATTATTAGTAAGTAATAATTATTCATTTAAAATATAAATAAATACACAAGGGTTATACTTTTTCAATCTGTCATTATGAGTTTTGAAGTGTTGTAATTGCCTATTACAATAATAAAATTAAAACACCGCAATCGTCATTAAATTATATAATGGTTGTAATATATTTAGTTCATATAAATTAGCAAATTTTAATCTTTTTTATTTTGTATACTTAATTTTATCTTAAAATCATTATTACTATAAAAATATCTATGGCCAAATGGCCGATATTTCATTCATTTGACGCTTCAGATTCTTTCTCTGTCGTTTAGATACCTATGTACGGGCGGTCATCGCTGAAGTTATCCGTATAAATTATTAAATGAAGGTGCTATAGGTGTTGATTTTATGCAAAAACTGTAGGTTATAAATTGTTAAATAATGATCTTGCTGGAGATCAATAATAGAATTATAGAAGAAACTTTAACAGTTAAATATAAAAATGCACTGGCGCGGTGAGTACGTTACGCTTAGAAAGTTTACCTGTTTTTTAACGATTACAATTTTAATTAGTGGGTCACACGAGATTCTAAATGCAGTGTTTACTAGTAAGTGTTTTTACGTATAGTGAATTACAGTGAGATAGTATTAAACCAGTAACCCCCTTTCCGCAAGATATGACAAATGTCAAATACAGTAACACAGGGTGGGCCCACGTTGGCCGCGGAATATGCAAAATTCGAATTGTATGGACATTATGTCATAGTATACGTGGTTTATTTTCCACAAGATATGGCTTAAAAATGACGTGATTCAGACCATATCAGCTTGGATGAGTCATACTGGTTGTCTGTAGGTACTCACAGCAATTGCGGAAACGTTCCATAAATTGTTTTCGGATGCCTTTGGTAGTAAACAATGTTAAATTTGATATGTGATACTGATGCATAGCAACAATGAAGGGATGTCAAGATAATTAATAGGATGGCAGGAAATGACTAACGCTTGTTTAAAGTTGTGTTTTAATTTTTTAATTCAAAATTATTTTTATATTTGCAGCTTAAAGCCTGAATCCATAGATGTTACCCTTGCAGACTTTGATGGTGTGCTCTTTCATATATCTAATGTCAACGGGGACAAAACCAAAGTTAGAGTAAGTTAGATATCATCATTGCTGTAACTGTACTTAAAGTTAAATTAGTGGTAAATTTTATTTAAAATTTCCTCTGATGTATTTCAGGTTAGTATATCATTGAAGTTTTATAAGCAATTAGAAGAACATGGGGCAGATGAATTGCTTAAAAGAGTCTATGGACCACTTCTAACAGAACCTGAATCAGGTAATTTGTTAATTTTAAGCCAAAAAACAAATATATTTTTTCATGTAAAACATAAATTGTTTTAAGGAAAATTTTCAATGAATAATAAGGAAGCATATAAATAATGTTAATATTGTTTGTTACTAGAGACTTAATAGAGCGAAAATAATTTATTTCACAATATTTATTAGTCTCATTAATTTAATTATAGCACCTAGGTGCTAGCTTTGAAATGTGAAAGCAACTTGTAATTAAGTGTATAATGTTATGGATAATGATTTTTTGAATTGAATTCAGATTATGAAGATATTTATTAAGAGGTAGATGTGGCTTAGTTCCAGTGTCTGATAGTAAACAAAATGCTGGTGGGCTTGATTCCCACTTGTGGGTACAAGTTCCACAATTGAATTGGGTGGAAAGTTCAATATAACATGATGTTTAATATATAAAAAATGAAGTTAAAAGAAAAAGAACATTATTATTTAAGTAGAGAAAATGTTTCATAGATTTTCTTCAGCAACCAAAAGATGATTTCTTCCCAAAATTCATCACATAGTGTTGTAATGATTTATACATGCATAAAAAAAATACTAAGACCTATTCAATTTATTTCTAGTATTAGTATTATAATTATTCATTGCATTCCAAAGGAATAAATTGTGACTCATGTTGTAGATGATAACTTATACCACAAAAGAAAAATATTTTAAAATATTTGTAAATTAAACTTATTATATTATATACAGTACTATATGAGTATCCCTATTATCTGTCATAAATGTATTTGATAAGATAAGCTCTACACTTATTACAAAAATATATTGAGATAAGACAAGCCTGTAATGTTTGTTAAATATAATTTTTCATAACTTTTGAAAGCTAAATATTTCATAATAAATTAAAATTAGTTCCTCCCCCCGATAATATTCAGTGGATAGTAAAGAATAAAAATAAATTAGCTTCAAGCTGTATCCCGCACACAGCAGGGTAGGCATAGGGAACCTAGTGTTAAGACACTCCATTCCCCACTTTCTGCCAAATTCTGGGGGTGTTGAGTGGCAGAACTCAACACACTATTTTGCCTCGACACCAGAGCACATCATATATATGCCAGCATATTAGGTGGTCAACATTGCCTCAGTTTGCCTTTTTACCAGAAGGAGAAAACAAAACAAAAACCCACATTTTAACAGTTAGATACAATATGTCTGCACCACAACTGTCTTATTACCATATTATTTAAAATATATATAACTTCATCAATACATTTTCTTTTTTCAGGTTACAATGTATCAGTACTGCTTGATATGGAAAACATCCCAGAAGACTGGGAGGCAATAGTGAAGAAAGTTGGTCTATTAAAGAGAAACTGTTTTGCATCTGTATTTGAGCGCTACTTTCGACTGCAAGAGGATGGTGATGTTGGCCAGAAAAGAGCTGTAATCAACTATAGACAAGATGAGACTTTGTGAGTAAAGATTATAAAAATGTATATGTAAAAGGTTTCTTCTTTTCGATTTTTTTTTATTGACTTTTGTAGGAAACAGTATTTTAACACTAGATTTCCTCTGCATATCCTTCTATGCATGGGATACAGTTTAAAGTTATATAGTTAATATTTTTTATTATTGTATTGTTATATGATTTTATTGCATTGTTACTATAGTAGTATATTAAAACGCAAATATTAATAATATGAAAGCTTATTAAATATTAATATATGATATTATATGATTTTTGACATATCAATACCTTTAAGCCTGCTAAACACGTAATGATATATCTTAACGATAAGTCTATGAAAACCAGATTGATATATTTATC